>APFE030453005.1:0-14700 GCA_000404065.3 Pinus taeda | reverse complement strand
TACTATGAAAAGACTCAAATTCCTAAGTACAGTTAAGGAAATGTTATCAACAAAACGAAACTTTACTGACCTTCCTCAGGAGCTACAAGACCTCTCGGAGTAAAACAACCACTCCAGGTTCCCAAGCCATGATCTAACTTGAATATTTAGTGATATGGACTCCTAATCACTTGCATAACAAGGCAAGGCAATGACTGTGATCTCCAGTCTCATGGATTACCCTACCTCCTAGCGACTGTATTCTAGATTTCTGATTTCAGAGCATCGACCCTGAAATATAAGCCATTTTTCGGGTCTAATCTCTAGAACTCTACCTAGAACTTTTTGAAACTTTCCAAAATGATGAATGCCACAAGAAAAAATCCATTAATACAGAAATTAGTCAAGAACTGGACCTAATCAGGCCTAACCATGACATTCATTTAATCAAACATATGGTGAACATGAAATCTATAGGCCATGAATGCATATCTGAACATAAAGATATGAAGCCTATCCGAGATTCACTAAGAAGGTCCAAGGCCCTCTATTAATAGATGCAATAACATTTTTTAGCTCATGCATTCATCAACCAACCAAATACATATCAATTCATGAACAAGCCATAACTAGAGTATATAACAGATCCATGCTTATAACCAACAAATATTCATCATAGTAACCATGACATAAGAACCCTTAAAACATCATATTAACTAGTACAAATTCTTCATAAACTTGCATAGAGAAATAACTCTCATTAAATGATGCAAAATTCAACCAAGATAGGGACTTCCACATACCACCCGACCATCGATTGGGCTAAACAAACTTTTTTTCTTTTACCCAATCACCTCCATGCCATATTCCAAGTGTGAATGTGGGATCTTGCGGGATAAACCAATACATAAACAACCAAGGGAATCTAAAGGTTAAAACACCTCCACCCTCACACTACCGTGTCCTCACCTAAACAAGTCCCTAGATCACGAAACCAAACAAATCTTGGATGCCTCAAAATTCCTTCACCATCCCTTGAGAAATTTTCCTGTCTCCACCCAGCTGTTGAGGGCTTCCTGGAGAAAACTATCTCCACCCCCAACCCTTGGGATTTTCCTGAGATCACATCACTTGGATCCAAAACCTTCTAATAATCCAGACATCAACCAAGGATGATCCCATCACACCATGGATATATGGGAATTGTCAAGGCAAGGATGAAACCACTGTCAAACCAAGCAAAACCCATGCCAATGACAACAAATGAACTAAATACACACATGCATGTACCATGCATGCCAAAACTAGCAAGGAAATCATACATGCAACTCGATATCTACATGTAATCTCATTGTAGCCGCTCAATTCTTGCTTAATATTAATATTATTATTATTCAATTTTAAGGTCACAACCAAACCAGACACCACATTGGTGTATGAGACCCCTCTTTGATGCTAAGTCTAGGAAGGCATACATACTCTACCCCTCTCTGGTCTGAACCTGTGACCTGTTAGGAGGAAACACATGCTCTTAACCATTAACTAACTAAATTATAGTTTTATTTTAAATTATTATTAATTATAAAAATAGTTAATAAAAAGATATGCATTTAAAAATGGAAAAAGATTGTTACTCATGGAGATTTACTTTCATTTTATCATGAGAATTTATTTCAGGTTTGTTACATACTATGATTATGAAATACTCATATGCCAAAAAATTTATAAACTCATTCACATTTTGACACTTTGTCACATGATATTTTTTAATTAATCAATTTAATTACAAAGGTAGAAATTTTAAACAAAAAAAATAACTACTTTAGAATAAATCTCAACCATATAATATTCTTAAAATATTTATATGAAAAATAATTTTCCCTTCTCTCTTAAACGGAATATTATAGTTAAAATAAATTTTTAAAAAATGTATTTCAAAATAAACATAATATAAATATATTTTTTTATTATTTTTGCATTAAAATAAAATATAATTCAAACTTACTCATAAAGTTACATGAGGGAAAACATACTTTGGCACTCTCACTTTTCTATATTATATCAATTTTAATATAAAGGCTAAATTTAAACAATTATTATGTTGTTTGTGAGAATAATTTCAGCAAAATCACATAAAAAATCATTTGTCAAATGATTTTTTATGTGATTTTGCCAAAATTATTCTCACAAACAACATTATGGATTACAGAACTCTAAATTCTTTAATTATTATGTTATTAATATTTTTAAAAAAATTATAGATTCGAAAACTATCAAACAACCTTTTTAGTGCAAGTCAAAGTCATTTCAATCTCTTTTAAGATTCTCTTTCAAATCAAAACAATAAATATTTAATATTTAATACAATTTTTTATCAATGCTTTTAAATTACTTATTTGAAAAAATCTTTGTAGTACGGCTCAAAGTCATTTCAATTTTGCTTTAATTTAAAGTCATTTTGATCTTATCTTTATTTTGAATTTGAAAAAATCTTTGTAGTACGGCTCAAAGTCATTTCATTTTTGCTTTAATTTAAAGTCATCTTGATCTTATTTTTATTTTGAAAGTTATTTTAATTTTGCTATCAAACACATAAATAAATTCAATGGAATAACCATTTCTTCGATTTAAAATATTTGAAATAATATCATATTTAATTAAGAATGTTATTTTAATAATAATAAAATTAAAAAATGATGTGTTTGATGCATACCAAACATGTTGATGGTAAATAGTTAATATGAGATAAATATCGATTAGATGTTTTGTTTAGGATATTGTTAGGATTAAAGTTTTTTAGTTTATTTATTTTGAATGAATAATTTATTATATATTTGGTTTTGTTTTATTATTATTATTATTTAATTTTAGGGTTATAGTTAAGTTTGACAATAATAGCTATGTCTATGAAGGTATATATATTTTATTCTTTTCTAGTTTTGAATTTGTGATTTTTTAAGGAGAAAACACATGTTCTTAACTATTATGCCTACTCATGTTGTATAAGTTTAAGTTATGTAATTTGTACAATCCTAAGTATGGGAATGGTTTTTTAGGAGGGAAAACCCATTTATGCATTCAAATATGTATTTTAAACAACAAAAATCACAACCTTGTCAAAACTTGTATTGCTCGATTTTGGCTAAAATAACAAAAACGTAGAATAGTTAGATTGCATCAATTATAAATTTTAGTGATCAAGTCATATAATATAAATTACATAAGGTTTTATATATTTTCAAACTAATATATTAAATAAAAATAGTAAATTCAATTAATTTTAAGTCATTAACATCTTAAGAAATGAGCTTTTTGTAACATTGAACCTCTTGGTTAGAGTTTTACACTAGCTACTGTAACAACCCTGGTGAAAATTCCATTTAATAAAAGTTAATAAAGGCAAAATAATAACCACGATTGGTGGGACACTTATTCCAAGCTGAATGTTGGGCAAAAGCATATTGATGGGGATACTTGGTGATTGATTAATGGCTAAGGAAATTGGCAAAGGCAATAACAAAGGCTTTGCAAAGACAAAATGACATTTTGGCACATATATTTATGAAAATAATGGAAATTAGGAGAAAAGGGAAGTGAAAGGTCACATGTTGCATGTGAGGGGGAAAATGAAGGAAAATAATGGAAAATGAAGAAAATATAAACCTCATTAATAAAAAGGCTTTTGAGGATCGGTTCATGGACTTTTTGTCAGTTCAATTTTGGAACTCTCTCTATTCTTCTCTCCCATATTCTGGGACACTTAAATTTTTTTGGAGCACCCTTGGAAAGTGTGGCATGCTTGGAGTTTTGGAGAAAAAAGGCAAATGAAGAGCAGGAAAGCACAACAGGACATCAGGATCAACAACTACAATGGGTTTTGCTTGCAGGTACTGAGTTGCATGTATGTTTTCCTCACTATTTTGGCATGCATTTCATATGCATGTGGTTTATTGATCATGATCTGTCATTGGCATGGAGGATTTCCTAGATTGACATTGGATTTTCCTAGCCTTGCAATTTCTTGGATAGTCATGGTGTTGTGGGTTCATTTCCTTGTTTTTCTAGTTGGTTCTCATGTTTCCTTTAGCTTGGGTTGAGTTATTAGTTCCTAGAAGCCCTAGTTGAACAAACGCTTGGGAAACCCTTTAACAGCTTGGGTTGAGTTCTAGTCCTGGAAACCTTGGTTTGACAAATGCTTTGGAAGCCCTTGGTGGGTTGAATTACTAGCCCTGGAAGCCCTAGTTGGACAAATGCTCTGGAATCCCTGAGGAAGTTGTGGGTTGAGTTACTATTCTTGGAGCCTTGGTTGGAACAAACACTTTGGAGCCCTTGAAGGCTTAGGTAGAGACCAATCTGGTGATGGTTTGTGATGTCCGACCGTGAGGTGGAATCACTATTTGATGGGTTGAGGTGGTTTGGCCTCTCGAAGCCCTTAATGGTTTTGATTAATGTGTTTTATGAGATCCACATTCATGCTTGGAATATGACACGTGGGTGACTGACTGAAGAGAGATTTGGCTCAGCCATGTCTATGGTCGAGTGGTTCATGGAAGTCCCAAACCTAGTAGGTCTTTACATCATTAATATGAGGTTATTTCTCCTTGTTAATTCATGAGTATTATACTGGTTTATATGTGGATTATATGGTTGTTTTTTCCTTGGTATTTATGTTGCTATTATGTTGGTTATGAACATGTATTATGACAATGGCTATGTATGGTTCTCATCATGTTTTTACTTATAAATGAATGAATAATATATCTATGGTCTAGTGGATGAAACTGCAACTAATGTGTTGAGGCATCAATGCTTCGTAGCGATTCTCATATGAGTATGAGACCTCTATGCTCAGATTTGTTGTTTAAACCTGTATATTACATAATTGTGACATGTTTGACAAAATTCCTGTCATGGCTAGTAGGGGTCCAGTCTAGACCTTGACAATGTTTTTGCAAATGCAACATTGTTATATTGTGTAAATTCATTTTTGAACCTATCATTGATTTTTGCGCAGTGACCTGGGCTTTGGACCTGAAAAAGTGGCACAAATCTCAGAGTCGCAGACACAGGTCTGAGGAGAAAAGTCCCCAAATACATTCATACCCATGTTGTGGGAACGATGATCTGATCAAGAATATTAGTTTTGTTGTGCTAATATCCTCCTTAGATTAGAAACAAAATGATATTCATGTGCTTAAGGATTCATGAGTTTTGCAAGTGAAAAATGAGTTTTTAATGTTAATTTTATGAGCAATTTCACATAAAATAGAAACTGAACAACAATATATATGTTTACACAAAATCACCAAAAACACATCACAAGAGGAACATGATGGAGTTCACCCCTCTTGGGCTATGTTTCCTTGGTCCAACTTCTAATGGCTTGGGCCTCCCTATTATGCTTAAATGTGTAAAAATGTGTGTTTACAATGCTCAAATGCTTATGAAACTTGCTCCAATGAGTCCAGAATGTCTAAAAATGACTACCTATCCTCTTTCTTCACCCAATTTGGTGGAAAATTGGAGAATTTATGACCTCTACTAGTTTCTCCACTATTCACTCTACAATTTGCCCAAAATTTGGCATCGAACCCCCATTTTCGCCCCATTTTTCGCTAACGGGCCACCAAATCTGCTGAAATCTGGGTGGATTTGTCAGACAGTTAATTTATTCGTCGAGGCCTAAAAACACAGAAATTAGGGTCATATGGGGGGTCCATGTGCCCAGGGGCTAGCCCCTAACGCTGGCCCCTTCCCTTAGGTGGTCACAAAAACCTAGCGGTTAAACTGAAAAAATGTTCACATGGTGGGTGGTTACCCCAACGGTCAAGCGGTGACGTTCCTCCCCTCACAGTTAACAGTAAGTGTTGACGAATTGTATAAGGTGTCACCTGGGGGGGGTTAAGCCTGCCCAACCCCCAAACGATGCGGCATTAAACTTTAAATATGCATCGTGCACCATACGGTTAAGTCATATCTCTGTGGTGTATTGGCATTGGGCTCTGTTGTGTGTTGGGAGGTTGCGGGTTTGACCCATGCTGCCTCTGCTTGGACTATAACAACATTTTGGTGGCCTCCCGGGCTACCATGTGGCGGCCTCCGATTGGGCCACATGTCAGTTCGTGGTTGGCCATCATTCCAACCAATGAAAAACCACAATTTCGACTAGTACAAAGGTGCCACTTGGCATGATATAATTCGCCGAGAAATTATTTGACTAAGTCAACATCCACCTCACCTACCCAGTTAGTGCCACGTCAGGAGTACAGACTGCAGACTGGGTTGCCCGTTTTTTTTTGAAAATTTGTCTATTTGAGAAAGTGGGCATAACTCATTTCTAGAGTCACACGGAGTCCGTATCGCGTGAAACGAGAACTACATGGTCATTCAAGTTCTACACCATTCCACCGACTTTGATTTTTGAGCATAATTCTGAGCACCTGATCATTCCTCCCCACTGGAAGATTTTGGACTGCAAAAGATCATCTTCAGTTCTTCAATAGGCGAGGGTACAGTTCTCTCACCTTTCCAATCTCTATCGATTTGGCCTTTGAAGTATTTGTCCCCTTGATCCCCACTCAAAGGTAATCCACATTCCCTCATTTTGATGACCTTGTTCTTCTGTCAAGAATGATGTCTTGTTGTAGTTCTTCAAGGTATTCAGGAGCAAAATCCTCAATGGAAGAAATTTGGACATTTTCTCGTTGATCTTCAATCAATGGAGCCTCATAAAACCTTAAGTTCTCAACATTAACAACAACATAAATTTGCATATATGAAGGCAAATCCAACCTTAAGGCATTCTTACCAATCTTTTCCAAAATTATGAATGGACCATATCTAATTGGTTTTAGCTTTTTACCTTCTCCTTGGAGCCTCTCTTTGCTAATGTGAAGCCAAACTCCGTCACCGAATTGGAACTTGTGATCTACATGATTCTTGTCGTGCCTTGCTTTGTACTTGCCTTGGCTCTTTTCAAGCTGTTCTTGAACTCTTTGGTGTACCAATTGGATTTATTCAATGAACCTTTTTTCTTTGTCTATGTCACTATGACCATCAATAGCAACATCTCTGCCAAAAATAAAATCCAAAGGAGATTTAGGCAAGTATCCCAAACATACCTCAAATGCGATGTTTGAGTTGAAGAGTGCTTGGCCCAGTTGTAAGCATGCTGAATATAGTGAAAATGTTCATCCCACAACTTAGGATGCTTGCTGCAATACCCATGAAGAAGATGTATCATTGTCCTGTTCACCACCTCTGTTTGACCATCTGTTTGCAGATGAAATGTTTTACTCTTTTTCAATTTGGTGTCCATGAATCCCCACAAGCTTGACCAAAAATTCCCAACAAAGCGAGAATCCCGATCACTAATAATGGTTGTGGGAAATCCAAAATGCACCCATACATTCTAAAAGAATAACTGAGTTGTTTGTTCATCTGTAACTTGCTTTTTACATGGCATCAAAATACACATTTTGCTGAACCTATCCACAACTACATACAAATAATCATGACCTCCTTTTGACAAGGGAAGACTTCCTACAAAATCCATAGAAACACTCTCCCACAGTCATGAAGGAACCGGAAGTAGTGTGTACAATCCTAACTTCCTATTTCTAGGCTTACGGACTGTGCATAATGAACATCCTTTAATAAAATGTGACACACTTTCAAGCATATAAGGCCAATAACAATACATCTGTAGATGTGCCATCGTCTTACTTACACATAAATGACCAGCAATAAGAGAAGTATGTGCTTATCTTATGAGGTTGACTCTTTATCCCTGTGGAATACAAAGTTCGCCAAGAAGGTACAACAAGTTATCATGCAAATCATAATCCGATTCCTCTACTTTATTACTTTGACTCAAGTTTGTGTAAACATCCTGAAAGTCATTGTCTAATGCATATTGCTTAATATAACCTTCATGCAAAACAGAATTATGCTTGAGTAAAGTAGCTGCACTAACAATAGGCATAGAGAGCATATCAACAACTTTATTGTAGATACCTTTCTTATACCTGATTACCAAGTGGAATTGTTTAAGAAAACCCATCCATCGGAAGTGCCTTCATTGGTGAAACTTTGATTAAGATTGCAAGTATTGCAATGGTTGATGATCAGTGTCAATATTTTTTTCCTTACTCATCAAGTAGTGTTTCCACTTTTTCACACTTTGCACCGATGCATACAATTCCTTGTCATATGTAGGATAGTTACTCACTGCACCATTAAAAGTTTCTGAATGAAAACATATAGGCTTACCATGTTGCATGAGGATTGCACCCAGGGCTTAATCACTAGTATCGGTTTGAATCTCAAATGACTATCTCAAGTCTGGAAGTGCAAGTATTGGGGCTGAACTAATCTTTTCCTTCATTGCATCAAAGGCCTTTTCCTATTTGCCTCCCCACTGAAAAACCTTTTTCACACTTGTCAATGCATGCAAAGGAGATGCTATAGAAGAAAATTTAACAACGAATTTCCTCCAATATTGGGCTGCTCCCAAAAAACTTCTTACCTCATTAACCGTTTTGGGCCTTGGCCAATTCAAAATGACATCAAACTTGGAGGGATCTATTTTCATCTCACCTCTCCAACAATATGACCCAAGTAAACTAAAAAACTTTTTCCAAACTCACACTTTGACATCTTAAGGTACAACTATTCTTTCTTTAAGACATCAAGTACTTTTCTCACATGAATGACATGTTCATCACGAGATTTACTAAAAGATAAGATGTCATCTATGTAGACTATAACAAACTCATCAAGGAAAGGCCTCAACACATCATTCATCACATGCATGAATGTAGCAGGAGCATTACATAAACCAAAAGGCATAACTAGCCATTCAAACAAACCTTGTTTTGTTTAGAATGTTGTCTTCCAAATGTCTCCTTCAACAATTCTAATTTGATGGTAACCAGTCCTTAAGTCCAACTTAGTAAAATAATTTTCACCTTTCAATTGATCAATTAAATCATATATTCTAGGTAGTGGGTAACGGTTCTTTATCGTAATTTTGTTTAATACATGGAAGTCCACACACATGTGCCATGTTCCATCCTTATTTGGCACCAAGACAATAGGTGAACCAAATGGCGAGGAATATGGCATGATGATCCCTTTATCTAGCAACTCTTGAATTTGCTTTTTAATTTCTACACTTTCCATCACTGACATCTTATACACGCTAATGTTAGGAAGAGGACAATCTTGCTACAATTGTATCTCGTGTTGCATTCCTCTCTTGGGATGTAATCCTTTTGGTTCCTGAAACATCTCATCATATTTGTTAACTACATAAACCAATTCAAATTTCAATTTTGAATCACAACATTTAAAAGCTTCATTATCAACATCATTCTTGGGTTTGATCATTACAAGCAGAAAATTCTTGCTTGAATTCACTAGTCTTTTCATCTAACCCACATTAACAAGTGAAAGATTTAGTTTCTTGCTATGACCTCTCACAATATATTCTACTCCATATTTGAACAAATGGTATTTGCTTTCATGTCTATGGAATATAGCTTTTCTGTCATAGAGGTACAGGTTTCCCAAAGCTATGCCACATATGTTTAATGGCACAACATCAAGCTTCACTTCATCTATGAAATTTGCAGTAGTGGCGAATTTTAGTTTACACTTTCTAGTAACCTAAAATTGTGCATTGTCACACACCCATCCAAGTGGATATGGTTTATAATGTGGAATGGTTTCCAAGTTTAAACTTTTGACAATGTTTTTAGAGATAAGATTGGCTTGACAACCACTCTTAAAAAGTGTACCAATTTTGCTATGTTTTGGGGTCACCCTTATGTGAAAAAGTTCTATCCTATTCTTTTTATTTGGAGTTTCATTGTGTGAATTTGAAGTACTAGTGCTAGCAATGGATTCTTTTAATTTCATACCCATGGCTGTAATTTTAGTTTCATCACTAAATCGGATCCCAAATCTCGTTGAGTGGTTGCAGTTGTCTTTTGTTTTCCTTTGTTGTTGATTTTTTTTGGTTTCTTTTCGAGATGAAGCTTCCAACAATGAGCTTCATCGTGACCCTATTTGGAACAATGTTTTCATGTTAATTTTTCTCCTTCCTTATTTATAGATGCATTTTTATTTCCCTTCCCTTTGAAACCCTTTTCTTTTCCTTTACTCTTAAATGAACTTTTACTACCTTCTTCTGGAGTTTTTTTCCCTCTTGCCTCAAGATGAGTGGCTTGCACACACACACATCATCTAGATTATTGGGATTAAACATTAAGATTGTATGCCTAAGATAACTGTGTAAACCCCTTATGTACTTCAACAACGTGTCTTGTCATTGCAAATCTACACCTAAAATTAGAGACCTTTTTCTGAATTCTTGGGTGTAATCTTGCACATTTTGACCTTTAAGTTGTCTAAAGTTCTGCCAATTCATGATTCCTTTCTGGATATAAGCTAGAGGGTAGAATTGTCTTTTAATTGCAGCAATGAAATCAGACCAAGAAATTGAGAGCTTACCATGCCTTTTTTATTTCCTCTTATGTATTTGATTCCCACCATACTAGTGATGCACCCTCCATTCTCAAGGAAGCTAACTGAATCTTTATGTCATCCTCCAACTGACGAATCCAATTATCAATCTTCTCTGCATTCACTTCACCATTATACATGGGCAGCTCAAATTTAACATCAAGTTTAAGTAAGGGTGACTTACCAGTTCCTTTTGAGGTATTTTGATGAGTATGAGTAAGGGTTGTGTTAGTGGAAGAGGGTGAACATGCTTGTGAAGAAGAAGATGAAGAAGATGGTGGAGAGTCAAGATGTTTACCTCCTTTTAAATAACCTTCTCCTTTGGGAGGTTTGGAGCTTTCACCCTACAGCCTGGTATTCCTCTCTTCATAGAGGACCTTTGCCATCTCTGTCATATCAAAGAAAGCTTTCCTGAAGACCTTCTCATCTTCTGTCATGTTTGTAGGTTCTCCTTAATGAGACATACTCACTAGAGTCTTAACTACAACTTGAGGATGAACTGGTGTTAGAGATTGTGGCAACCTTTCTCTCATTCCCCTTGAACCAACTTCAGGGCTTCCAACCAAGTTCCCTTCTCCTCTTTTGAGTTTTGACCTTGTAAGCATGACATAAAATTGCAAACAGTTAAATCCTTCTTGCACAAAGCAAACCTAGAGCTTTGACACCAAAATGATATGATTAAGAATATTAGTTTTGCTGTGCTAATATCCTCCTCAAATTAGAAACAAAATGTTATTCATGTGCTTAAGGATTCATGAGTTTTGTAAGTTTTCTGTTTGTTTTTGTTTGTTTGTTTGTTTGTTTTAAATGAGCAATTTAACATAAAATAGAAACTGAACAACAGCATATAAATGTACAAAACATCACCAAAAGCACATCACAATAGGAACATGATGAAGAAGTTCACCCCTCTTGGGTTACGTCTCCTTGGTCAAGCTTCCAATGACTTGCACCTCTCAATTATGCTCAAATATGCTCAAATATGTGTTTTCAATACTCAAACACTTCTAAAACCTCCTCCAATGAGTCCATAATGTCCAAAAATGGTTAACTAGCCTCTTTCTGCACCCAATTTGGTCGAAAACTAGAGAAGTTATGATCTCTTCTAGTTTCTCCACTATTCGCTCTACAATTTGCCCAAAATCTAGCACGAACACCCATTTTTGTCCCATTTTCCACTAACGGGCCACCAAATCCACTGAAATCTAGGTAGATTTGTCGAACAGTTAATTTAGCCGTTGAGGCCTAAAAACACGGAAATTAGGCTCATATGGGAGGGGGGGGAGGGTGTCCATGCGCCCAGGGGCTGGCCCCTTCCCTCTAGCGGTCACAAAATCCTGGAGGTTAAACTGAAACAATGTTCACATGGTGGGCAGCTACCCCGACAGTTAGGCGGTGATGGTCCTCCCCTGATGGTTAATGGTAAGTGCTGGTGGCTTGCAAAATGTGTCACATGGGGCGGTTAACTTCGGCCAACCCCCAAACAATGGAGCATTAAACTTTAAATATGCATCACGCCCCATATGGTTAAGTCATATTTGCATCTTGTATTTGTATTAGGCTCCGTTGTGTGTTGGGAGGTCATGGGTTCTGTTGTCACTCACTTGTTCACTAGTTATCAATTTCCTCAAGTGTCAAACAACTGTGAAGTTGATGCCAATTTTTGTGCCTCAAAAGTTATCAGAGCTTTCTCCATTGCATAGTGGTCGGAAAGAGTTTTCCAATGGTATATGGAAGTCCAAAAATGGACTCGTAGAGAAGAAGTTAAGGCATTTTTAAGTCTACCTTGGGAAAGCACAACAAACCAAGAAAATGACTAAGTGTCGAGGTAAATCGCAACTGGGACCTGGGAGGCTTATCACAATAACAAATTAGGCTTTTCAGCAGGCAAGGAATATGGGTGGAATAAAAAATAGTGATTCGCCAATCGCTGATATCGCATATCGGTAGTCGGCAAGTCCGGGCACAACATATATCGCAAATCAGCTATCGACAAAGTCCTAGGGCTCACACTTAAGGATTATTGGTAGTTCCTGGTGCCGAAGGCCAATATCGCAGTCCCACAGTCCTGTGATATCAGCGATCAGTGGATTGGCATGGTTCACAGTTTAAAATACTCATAAATTGTCGATCATGCGATAAAGTGGTGCATTGTCGGGGGCCGAGAAAACCAAATACAAAGGAAATGGCCAAAAAAAGAAGGGTTGAGCCTCCCCTTTCTTTCTCCTCCATGTTGTGGGTTCTTGCATCCCACAAGATAGTCATATTAGTGGAGTTCCATACTTGATAGGCCATGTGAGGGATGATATTGTGATATAGTGTTGTATCACCAGGAGAGGGCCGAAAAGTTTAACAAAGGAAAGGCTTACAAAACAAGGTTGGGTAGGCCCTTTTCTCTCTCCTCCAAGGGGCCACGTGGCAGCCTCTGATTGGTCCTCTTAGCTGACAGGGAAGCTGATGTCATCAGTGACATAGCAGTATGGTTGATGACATGGAAGAGGACACGTGTCACCTGGTTTCAGTGTTTTCAGGGGTGACATGGGGCCATTTTTTTGGGTGCCACGTGTAACCATTCACAGGGTGACACGTGGTAGTGAGGATGTCACCCCCTTAGATCGGTGATCGCAACGGCTAAGGGGAAAAAGCTTAATACATTGGCGCTGAGCAATTTTGATACATAGGACTTCCCTTTTGGATGCGATAAAGTATTATGGCAGGGTTGATAAGGACCTTGCATCCAGATTATCGGCCTACTCCAAAGAAAAGAGTAAGGGGGTTTCTCCTCTAGCAGGCGATCGCGATATGTGGGACTTCCCTTTCGGATGTGATAAAGTATTGTGGTAGTGTCTATAAGGACCTAGCATCCAGACTATCGGCCTACTCTAAAGAATAGGGTAAGGGGCTTCCTCCTCCAACAAGCAATTGCGATATGCGGGCACTCCCCCCTGGATGCAATACAGTATTACACTGTGTGTTAGAAAATTATATATTACAAAGGAATGGAGCACATAAAATATATTGCAGAAATATAAACATAGAAAACACATAAAACAAGAGAGACACATATATACATGGTTCACCCAATTTAGGCTACGTCCACAGAGAAATAGCCAATCCTTCCTTTTATATTATCCAACAAATTGAAGAGATACAACCTGCAACAGATCCACTGTAATTCCCTCTTCTCTCTCACACAATCTCCTCAACATGTCCTCTAGAATCCTGTTGATCCTCTCGATTTGTCCACCTATTTATGGATGATAAGTTATACTAAAGGCCAATTTTGTACTGAAACCTGCAAACAATTCCTTCCAAAACAACGAAGTGAAGTTGGCATCTCTATCTTATATGATCTTGTTAGGAATACCATGCAATCTCACTATCTCTTTGATGAAGATCTGAGCTACCTCGCTGGATGAATTAGTAGTCTTCACTGGAATGAAGTGAGCTACCTTAGTCAACCTATCAACCACAGCCATAATAGAATCAAGCTGTCTAGACGTCTTTGGCAAACTTGTGATGCAATCCATGGAAATGACCTCTCATTTCCATTACATAATCGAAATCGGTTGTAGTAAATCACCTAGATGCTTACAATCTTCTTTTACCTACTAACAATCCATACATCTAAAAACAAAATTTGCGACTTCCTTCTTCAGATTCGGCTAATAGTAGAACTTCTTCATAATTTCCAAATTATTTTGATATCTTGGGTGACTTGAATATGACTTAACATGAAATTCCCTCAATATAAGCTTCTTGAGTTCATTGTCATTTGACACATAAATCTTGCTCCTAAATCTCAACAAGTTGTCTTCCATGAGGTAATACTCGTCATCCATATCACCTTCAACTTGCTGCTGCAACCTGTGCTTTAGTTGTATGATACCTATCATCATGCTACCCAACTTGTAAGACCCACTCTTATAAATTAGTCCCATTTGAAATCATAGTTGTTGTGATTTACTTGCACTCTTCTACTAAGAGCATCTGCAACCATTTTCTCCTTACCCCTGATGTGTCTGATCTCGAAGTCAAACTCACTGAGGGCCGCAAACCATATAGCTTATCTGACATTGAGATTAGGTTGGTCAAATATATACCTCATTCTACTATGATAACTCATCAAAATAAACCATTTTCAAAGAAGATAATGCCTCCACATCTTCAAGGCATGAATAATAGTTTCCAACT
>APFE030452996.1:0-15713 GCA_000404065.3 Pinus taeda | reverse complement strand
TATCTTTACATTTTTGAAAAAAAGCATGGATTGTACCATATTCAATATTGTTCTATTCATTCTTTCAGCTACACCATTCTGTTGGGGATTATAAGGTACAATTGTTTGATGTTTAATCCCATGTTGGCGAAGATAGTGTTCAAATTCATTTGATGTATATTCTTTTCCATTATCAGTGCGAATAGACCGAATATGAGATTGTGCATCATTTTCAATCCATTTATGAAAATTCTTGAATGTTAGGAAAGCATCAGATTTGTTCTTCAATAAATAAACCCAACACATTCTGGTGTAGTCATCAATAAATGTCCACATATATTTATTTCCATTTGCAGAAGGAACAGGCATTAGACCACATAAATATGAATGAATGAGTTCAATTTTTCTATGTGCTCTTGAATGTGAATCGTGAAAGGACTGTTTGTTATGCTTTCCTAGGATGCAAGAATCACATTACTTAAGTTTCCTAGGAATTGTAGGCAAACTAGTAATACCATTTTTCTTCAACAATTAGAGAAATCATAATTGAAATGTCCACATATAGCATGCTATAATAAAATTGATGGAAGTGTACCTTCTTCATGATGAGAATTGTATGAGAAATGTTGTGCACGAGTAGAGGTTCCTTGCAGCTTGAGAAGCCTTTCTTCTTCTATTCCCCTCATGACAAGTGAGTGGTCAGATGATTTTCTCACCTCAAACTTGCCATCAAACATATGAATGGAGTGACCTTGCTGGCGAATATGGACCAAAGACAACAAGTTTCTCTTGAGTTATGGGAGATATAGAACATGATGCAAAAGAAAGTTTGGAAGACCAGACAATTTAAGCCTAATTGTGCCAAGCCTTTATGGCTTGATTTTTGATTGGTCTGCAAAGTATACTGTTGCATCAACATTGTCAGCAAATTCTTCAAAAAAATCTTTTCTATGAGTCATGGGGTAGGTTGCTCCTGAATCAAGCAACCAATCATTTTTCAAAGAAGCGAGTGAAGCATTAGATAAATTTTAATTTACTCCAATATTACATTATGCTACAACATAGTGAGTGGATTCAGGTGCTTTACCTTTGTCTGTATCATTAGTTTTACCTTTCTGTTGGTTTCTTTGCTGCTCAATTTTGTCCCATGGTAACTTGCATGCAGAGGCATCATGTGATCCATTTCTTTTGTAGCGTATGCAGTGCAAATCTACCTTTTCTCCTTGAGAATGTCTGGCCCCCTGCCTCTGAAATATCTTCCTCTTCCTCTTTGACCACCTCTTGCTCTCGGAGAATCTTGAGCAGGATGCTTTTCTTTATGAGCAAGGCACATAGCCTCTTTAGAAGATTCAGGGGTTGTCTTTTTTCCAAAAGCTTTCTCTCTTTTAGCAAACTTTTTCACAAGAGAGTCAAATGTGATAGCTTTGAGATTTCCATTTGCTTGCAATGACTCAAGATAATTTGAGTAAGTAGGATAAAATGCCTTGATAAAAGCGATAAGAGGAATATCCAATTCAACCTTAGTGGATTTGATATCATGTATTATAGACTCTACTTCAGATGCAAGAGCAAGAGGATCATTATTTTGCAGTTCAAGAGTGAAGAGTTTAATCATGAGTTGAACTTCAAGTGCAGAATGTGAGTCATAGAGTTCTTCCAGCTTTTGTAAGGCTTCAAAGGCAGTTGAATATGATGAAATATGTTGACTCACCTCTTCATTTATAGATGTTGTGATTAATGCATAAGCTTTGATGTTCTTGTTTTCCCAAGTGACAAGCTCTTTGTCTTAGGTAGGTTATATTGGTTCATTGTCTCCGTCTCCGACACACACTCCTTTCCACAACTCATTGAAAATGAGGGTGTGTTTTATCATCCGGGACCATCCAGGATAGTTCTCCTTCCTAGTGAGAACTATTTCCACCATCAATATGATTGAATGCATACTATAACAAAAAAAAAAACTGCTGCGAAATTTTACTCTTAATGCGAAAGAAAAATATAATGTCAATACAGAAAACTCTCTAAATACACAAAACTTCATAGGGCATTGAACTGGACAGTGCTCCAACAGAGGTACATTTGTATCTCTTCTCCTTGCTGCCGGTACGACCCCTTTTACTAGATCCATAAGATCTTCACTTCACCTTTTAACATAAGGCTTGTACCGGGCAGGTCGCGAGTTCATACTTCATCTTTGATGATGATCTGTCTTGGTGAAAAAAAAAACATAGTAAAAATAGACAAGTCTTCTCACGATCAACAAGGGATGGTGAGCGTGGATTATAAGGCACAGTTGACACTACCGGCTAGTGCACCATGGTGCCTCCACGTAGGAGCTTGGAACCCCGGAGCTAACAGTAAAACACTGCATTGTCAAAGGTGAGGTTGTGGGTTCACCCACATGGCACAGTGGTAAAACATAGGACTTGTGCCTGGTAGTTCGTAGGTTCAATTTTTTTTTTGAGCAATGATCCGAATTCAAGAAGCTGGTGTAATGGGAACACTATAGAGCTTTCAAGCTCCGGCTCCCCAGCATTTCAAAGTTTGTATCATAGCAAAAAGGCATGCCCAACGGGGCCTGCTCCGTTCTGCAGCTATAAAAGGCAGGGCAATCATAGAGAGCATCACAAGGCAAAGAAAATTTCTTGGCAAGACAGAGGCGAGCCGAATCCAGTTTCAAAATGGAGGTAAAGGAGTAGATAGCAGGATTGAATCCGCGTTGGTGAAATAATGTTACAGAAGTTGTCACAACATTTATGATACAGAGTAGCTATGAAAGCACAAGCGGATATGAAAAAATCTCAAAAGTAAGAAGATGAAATAACAAAAGAAACATTTTAGAGTCAAATGGGTGACTCTTGCTCCACTTCTCGAAAACTAAGGGATGTTACAATCATGCAAAAAAATCGTGGGAACTATTAGGAGGGAATGGCAGGGAGCCCAGAGGGTACAGAAAGGACACCAACGTTTATGGAAAATGCTTTGTGTGTAGCGCTTTGTATGCAGCGTATTATGGAGCAGCGTATGGATGGCTCTTTTGAATGGAGAGGAGAGGAGCAGAATAGGGAGTTACAAAGGGAATAAAAGATAAAAAAGGAGTTGGCTCTGGTACCATGTCAGCCTAGGTAGTAACTCCTTAAGGAAAAAATGATTCATGTGTATTATTCCACAGGTAGGTATTCATTATATACATGAGGGAGATATTGTTCACTTCATCTCCTAATGACTGTTCATATTACTTATTTATCTATTTACGTTATATTCACCCAATCCTGAGGATTAGGTGTCAACAGAAATATTAATCCCAACCACCGCCTTAAACACACTGAAAAACACGATGCTTTCCCAGTCAAACACTACGCGGTTGCGATTTTGTTTGCAGGTGAAAGGACTAAAGTTAGAGCAGAAGTACAGTGTGGGCCATTTCGCATCACATCACAGAAGTTAAAGCATTTAATGAAGTTTATTAAATAAGTATGGGCAAGCATTCACTTCATGATTGTTACCCACACTCCACAACACCTACAAGTTCAGAAAACCATTTACTATGAAAATTCGCCCATGTTGGGTATTAATTATTTGCTATGTCATGTATTAATGTCAAATTTGTATGTTGAGATAAATATGGATGTAAAAGTCATTTATAATGCTGGGCAAATTAGAGCGCGAGAGTTTGTGAGGTAGCGAAGAGAAAATCATGGAAGAACTATTGGTGGGCACGTGAAAACCAATTTTACAGAGTTTCATAGAAGTTTACTCTATAACGCAGTGATGCATAAATTGCAGTAAGTTTGTTGTGTTTTTCACTTGGAGCTGCAACCACCATTTATCACGTGAATGTATTTCCTTATGTTTTGATATATAATATAAAGTGTGGCTTGTTGCGTTATGGTATTAATCTTACACAAGTAAATTCACTGCAACCATCTTTTGTTTTACTTTGTTTTTCTGTGCGTAAAATTTTAGTTTTAGTTAAGTCCCTATGTGGTTGCGATATCCTCGCCGCAACCTATTTCTAAGCCAGTTGACTTTGCCGCAACCGAAGTTCTGAGTGACACTCCTCTCCTCTGCCCCGTAAAATGTTTCTAGCATGGTATCAGAGCGGGTTAAATATTGTTAGTGTAAAAACAAATGTTTTTACTAGCAGTTAAAATTGTTTCGAGGGAACATTGTTTTTTAGCATATTTACCAGTAGGTAGATTTTTTTTTTTCACACTTAGAAATGGAAACATCGAGCACAATCTTCACTAATCCTCAGATATTTTAGTTTAATGGAAAAATATTATGATTATTGGGCTATTACAATGAAGGCCATGTTTTTGTATCAATACATTTGGGATTTGGTGGAGAATGGTTTTCCAGAACCAGCAGATGCATCAACATATAATGTCCTGTCTCAAGCAGAACGAGATTTGTTAAGGGACAATAGGAAGGAGGATTCAGAAGCCTTGTTTTGTATTTTCCAAGCAGTTCATGAAAGTATTTTCCCAAGGGTTGTAGCAACAACGAAGTCCAAGCAAGCATGGGACACCCTCCGGATAGCCTACCAAGGCATGACAAAAGTCAAGATAGCAAAGTTGTAAATGTTGAGAAGATATTTTGAAACACTTTGTATGAAAGAGTCTGAGAATGTGGAATCATTTTTTACACATGTAATTGGGTTGGTTACTCAAATCAGGTCCCATGGTGAGACAGTTTAAGAAAGGAGAATAGTTGAGAAAGTTTTGAGAAGTTTGCCAGCAAGATTTGATGCCATTGTTATGGCCATAGAAGGGATAAAGGACCTCTCATAGTTCTCAGTGGATGAGCTTCATGCATCACTAATTTCTCATGAACATGGACTGAATAGATTAACAAGCTCCTCATTGGCACATGCCTTGAAGACAAAAGTTTCCTTGGTCAAGGTCGAGGCAGAAGAAGATCATATGTAGACAAAGAGGAAGAAGCCCACACAGAGGTGGAAGAAGCAACCCTTCAAGCTCAAGTGGAAGGGATAACAATCAAAATCCAAGTCAAAGCCCAAGCCAAAATCAAGCACAAGGTTAGAGGTATGATAAATCTCATGGCCAATGTCATTACTATAAGAAGTATGTTCATTATGCAAATGAATGTAAAAAGAAGAAATATGACATTAGTAACAAACCAAGTCCAAATTTCACAAAAGAAAATGAGAACCATGATAGCATGTTTTTAGCTTGTAATGTAGCACAAGAAAAAAAAAGTGATATATGGTATCTAGATTCAGGGTGTAGCAACCACATGTTAGGGAACATAGAAATGTTTTCCAATCTAGATGAAAGTGTGAAATATGAAGTGACATTAGGGGATGATAGCTAAGTCTCTGTCATGGGAAAAGGAAGAGTTAATATCTTAACAATGAAGGGATAGAAGAAGTACATCTCATATGTTTACTTTGTCCCTAGTCTGAAGCATAACCTCATAAGCATTGGAAAACTCATGCAAAAGGGCTACAATGTCTTCTTCAAGAATGATGTGTGCACAATTTTGGATAGGCCTCCAAGTAGAAAATTGATTGCAAAGGTGTAGATGACAAATAATAGAATGTTTCCACTAAAGATAATATCAGATTTGAAAGAAGGTGCACAAGCACAACTATCAATGAACTCACAAGAGGATGGAAGAAAAGGTGCAACTATCACACAAGTGAACTATTAAGAAGAGGCCAAAGATGAAAATTGGTTATGACATTTGAGATTTGGACATCTCAACTTTTGAGGTTTGAATTTGATGCATAGAAAAAACATGGTGAAGCAATTTCCACTCATAGAAAAATTGGACAACCTTTGTGAAGGATGTATATTCAGCAAGCAACATAGAGAGACATTTCTAGGACGAAAGTTAGTAAGGGAAAAGGCACCTTTAGAGATTATCCACTCAGATTTATGTGGACCAATGCAGACACCACTAATTGGTGGCAACCACTATTTATTGACCTTCATAGATGACTACATAAGGAAGACATGGGTCTATCTCCTCAAACAGAAAAGTGAAGTGTTTGAGCACTTTCACCAATACAAAGCTCTTGTTGGGAAGAAAAGTGAACAGTACATCAGAGTCCTCAGGTGATCCAGGTGGATATTGGTGGCCACCAACCAAGTCCACTTGGGCTCCCACCATTGTTTCTTTCAACTTTTTAGTTTCCTTAATTGTAGCAAATTTACTATTTTTAGCAAATTTTCGGGTCGTGAACTTCTGGAGCCCTTTCGAGGCCCTAAACGACGTTTGTTGGGAAATCTGGGAGAAAAATAGGTCCATGGACCGATGTTGCTCTTCCCAAAGTTGTAGTTCTCAGATAAATATTTCTAACAAGATATAGTATGTGTCAAATGGAGATCATATGCCAAAATTACGATCGTAGGAGGTTGATGTACCAATTTACCAAAACGGGGCCCACAGTTTGGTGTTTCATCTTCTAAGGTTAGGTTTTTGGATGTTTAGGGTTTTACCTTGTTTCTCAAAAATAAATAGGCCTTCAAGCCTCATTTTAACATAGTCTAGAGGCATGTAGCCACCACATTTATTCTCAGAGATAAGCTACCATCGCCCAAGCTGGTTTATTTCCATTGTTGTTTGTAAGCATATTTCAATACTTTACATTAATGAAATGAAGTATTATTTCCATTGCATCTCTATGTTTATGGTCATCTCTATAGTTTGTTGTGTTCCTATTTAAATATAGATCAATGGTATCAAAGCAGTATGCTTTTTCTCTGTTTTTCTTTGCATGTCCCCAACGCGGTCGGGATATAAAGAGTTATGGCTTGAACTGGTCGAACCTTTGCAAGACCAACCTCGCAAATCCGGATGGCCACCCATGGAAGTTGAGAAGAAAGATGAGGGGTAGGAGATCGTATCAAAATCGTGCTCGAAGAATCCCTCGAGCGACAAAGGAACACGATGATGGACAACATTGCCCAGATCCTTTAGCGGCTACCTAGAGGCGATGCATCGACTTCCAACAGCTACTCTGGAAATGCCATGCCTTTCAAGGTTCAAGTTAATTTTGAAATACCCATATTTGAGGGTTAGATAGACACAAATTCCGTAGATAAATGGTTGAATTTGCTAAAGGGTTATTTTTCTGTTCATGAATTTTTGAGTCAGGAAAAGATTGTTTTCGCTCTTCTCAAAGGAGACCCCCACATCAGGTACTGGTGGGAATTCCTAAGCATCTCCTTGCTTGGCACTGCATACCGATATTCCATCAAGGTCGAGCAAAAGTTTAAATAGAAGAAGTGATACTTTGGATCTACAAATCTGAAGCAAGCGAAAGATGCCCCCAAACTGCAAAACAAAGGAAAATGCCAAGGCACAGCAGCCCAAGACAACCCGCCAAAGTTGCAGTGTCACGAAACTGAAAAAGGACATAGGAAAATGGTTTGAGTTCCATAAGAGCTCCACTCACAACACAAGTGACTGTCGGGCCAAGCAGTTACTGGTGGCTGAGCTAAAGATTTCAGAATCAGATGCATGTTCCGACTCTGAGTGGGAATCTGAAAAGGGGAATGACAAACAGAAGCAGATTATCGATGCAGAGCCCAATGCCACCATTGCCACCACAAAGATCTAGAAGGAGGAACCTGAACATCTAGAGGAGGAGGAGCATCTCTTCCACTCCTAGATGTGGGTAAATGGATCCCCGCTACAGCTCATTTTCAATAGCAGGAGCCAAAAGAACCTCATTTCAGTAGAGGTGATGAAACAACTGGGCTTACTGACCACAGCACATCGACAACTATACACCATCAGGTGGTTTAACCAAGGATGGGATCTTTGCGTGATCCAACAGTGTCGCCTTCCATACAACATCAAGCCCTTCACAGATGAGGTATTGTGTGACATTGCTCCCCTTAATGTTTTTGATGTACTATTAGGACAAAGATACTTGTCGATGCGACATGCTGTGTATGAATCAAGTCCCCGTGCTGTTATTATTACTTTGGGAAATAATTTGTACAAGATACCGGAAGTAGCACCGCATACCACCATCTCTTTGGTTACTGCAAAACAATGCAGTAAGCTCAGTTCCAAAACTAGGAAATTTGTTTTCATGATGATACGCCGACAAGGAAAGAAGAAGACGGTGGCCACGACCTCCAGACAAGGTCCCTCTGCACAACAACTACAGATGGACAACGTCATGGAGGAGTACGAGGACATCTTGACCTCCCTCGCAGGGGTTCCTCTGCATTGTCAGGTCAAGCACTCCATCGATCTGACCCTAAGTATGTCGCTACCCAACGGACCAATCTATCGACACTCCATTGTCGAGAACGATGAAATCAAGAGGCATTTTTAGGAACTGTTGCATTAAGGTCACATCCATCTGAGTTCATTGCCTTGTGGGAGCCTGATCGCGTTGGTATAGAAGAAGGATGGGACTTGGAGACTCTGTATTGACTATTGGGAACTGAACAAGATCATTGTCCATAAATTGATGACCTCCTAGACCAACTGAAGGAGGAAAAATATTTCAGCAAGATCGATTTGAAGTCAAGATATCACTAGGTACCAATCTAACCCTCCGATGTGTGGAAGACTGCCTTCAAAGCTAAGGATGGCCTTTTCGAATGGTTGGTTATGCCTTTCAGATTGACGAATGCTCCTGCAACCTTCATGAGGCTAATAAATAACTTCTTGCGGCCATTCACCAACTCATTTGCAGTGTTATACTTGGATGACATCCTGGTCTTTAGCCAAAGCTAGGAAGAGCACCTCCACCACATCTGATATATTCTCCAAACACTGTGGCAACACAAGTTATTGCCAATTTGGAGAAATGCACTTTTGGCATGACCCAGGTTTAGTATCTAGGATACATTATTCATGAACATGGGGTGCATGTGGATCCAACCAAGATCCAAGTCATTCGCAATTGGCCCTCTCCAACCACTCTAACATAGCTCCACAGCTTTCTAGGTCTTGTCAACTTCTATCACAGGTTCATGTTGGGATTTTCTCATATCTCTTAGCCCTTGAGTGAAGTCACCAAGGGAGTAGCGAAAGCAAAATTCTCTCGGTATGAATCTCAACAGAAAGCATTCACACAGTTGAAAGATGGCATCTACTCGGCACCATTGCTCACATTTCCAAACATGCAACAACCATTTGAGGTCAAGATAGATGTCTTTGACTATGATATTGGGGTAGTCCTTACTCAATACGAGCATCTAGTGGCATATCATAGTGAGACACTTTGAGACACAGTTCGAAAGTATCCCACTTATGACAAAGAGATGTATTCCATTGTGTAGGACTGTCGACAATGGAAACATTACATTTTGGGGAAGGAAACGACCATCCACACAGACCACCGACCCCTCCATTTCATACAGACCCAAGGAAAATTGCAGAATGATTGCCATCAGAAGTGGTCCACATACCTGCAATAGTTCCATTTGAATATCAAGTATAAGAAGTGAAACTACAATAGTGTTGCAGATTGCCTTAGTCGACCGCCGATCATGGCATTAACTACCATGCCCAACTCTTATGGGCACGATATTTTTGATTTTCCACTTCTCTACAAAAGTGACCTAGAATTTGGCCACACATGCCAGGCACTCTTTGAGTGTTGACATGTTCTAGATTTTCACCTTTAGGATGCCCTGTTATGCCACCTAGGTCACCTTTGTGTTCCTTCAAGCGAGCGTGCTAAGATGGTTTGGGAAGCACACTACAGTTGGGTTGCTGGCCATTTCGGGGTTGAGAAAATAGTGTTAGTACTGTAAAAGTGTTTCTATTGGTTGATTCTTTAACAGGATGTCAGGAAGTACATCAGATCATGCGTTGCTTGCGCAATTTCCAAACCGACCGTCAAGAAGCAAGGCCTCTATACCCCGCTTCCTACCCCTAGTTGACCTTGGGAATCCATATCCATGGCTTACATTTCAAGCCTTCCTTCCACTAAGCATGGAAATGACTGTGTTTTTGTGGTCATTGAGAGGTTCTCAAAGATGGCCATTATGGCAGTCTGCAAGCAGAATATCACTGGAGAAGCCACAGCTAAAATCTTCTTTGAACAAGTGTGGGTACACTTTGGGATCCCATAGTCTATCATATTAGATCATAACATTAGGTTCCTCAGTACATTTTGGTCTAGTCTTTGGTCGATGCTGGTCACGAAACTCACCAAGTCCACAACCTTCCATCCTCAAAGTGATGGCTAGACAGAGGTTGTCAATAGGATGATTGTACACATTCTGCCCATGTAAATTCAAAGCATCCATGCACATGCGACGAGAGCCTCCCCTATGCTGAACACAGCTACAACCGAGCTCCCCATAGCTCGATTGGCTACAACCCTTTTTAGGTGGGCTTGGGATTCCAACCACTATGTCCCATTGATGTAGCCATGCCATTTGCAGCTACTCACATAGATTCAGCTCATTTCCAGTCTGAACAGATAAGGCAAACAACTTCATTGATCACATCCACCATATTCGCCAATAGGTCCATGACATTCTAGAGAAATCAAATGCCAAGTACAAGCAGCGACATGATCAACATCGGATGCCACACAAGTTTCAAGTGGATGACAAAGTCTAGTTGCATTTGCAAAAGGAACGCCATACTGGAGCTTATCAGAAACTCAGACCACTCTGATATGGTCCTTACACCATTACCAAGGCTTTGTGAGACAATTCATTTGAGCTCATCATTCCCCCATTGCTTAGCTTGCACCCAATGTTCAATGTGGACCACCTTTGGCCATACTTTCCAACATTAATAGAGACATTCGACATTGCAGAACAACTCACACCCACATAGTTAAATCCATATTGCATGGAACACACTGCAACTAATCGGATCATGGACACACAGATCAAGCACACTCGCCAGCAGAATATCCAATTGTATGGAGTTGTCAAAGTAGGTCAACTCCTTCACCAAGGCAAGTGGCTCACCAGGGACCAAGTTCAGCAGAGGTTTCCTCATCTCATGGAAGAACTCAACGCAATGGGGACCATTTCTTCCTAAGGGGGAGGAATGATCTAGGTGGATCTTGGTGGCCACCCAACAAGTCCACTTATACCCCCACCATTGTTTCTTTCAGCTTTTCAGTTTCCTTAATTGTAGCACAATTTACTATTTTTAGCAATTTTTTGGGTCCTAAACTTCCGGAGCTATTTTGAGGCCATAAACGAAGTTTTTTGGGAAATCTGGGAGCAACATGGGTCCATGGACCGATATTTCTCTTCCTAAAGTTGTATTTCTCGGATAGATATTTCTAATGAGATAGTGTATGTGTGAAACGAAGATCTTATGCTAGAGTTACGGCCCCGGGAAGTTGATGCACCAATTTACCCAAACGAGGCCCACAGTTTGGCGTTTCATCTTCTAGTGTTAGGTTTCTGGATGTTTAGGGTTGTCCCTTGTTTCTCAACAATAAATAGGCATTCAAATCTCATTGTAACACAGTTCAAAAGCATGTAGCCGCTACATCTCTTCTCAGAGATAAGCTACCATCGCCCTAGCTGGTTTATTTCCATTGTTGTTTGTAACCATATTTCAGTAGTTTACATTAATGAAATGAAGTACTATTTCCGTTGTATCTCTGTGTTTATGGTTATTTCTATAATTTGTTACATTCTTGTTTAAATCCAGATCATGAGGACTGATAGAGGTGGCGAATACATCTCAAATGACTTTCTTCGATTTTGTAGGGAACATGGAATTTACAAGAACATTACAACAAGGTATACATCTTAGCAAATGGTGTTGCAGAAAGGAAGAATAGGACCATTATGGAAATGGAAAGGAGTATGTTGAAGGGAAAGCATTCGCCAAATGATTATTTGACTGAAGTTGTCGCTTGTGTACCATATATCTTGAATAGATGTTCGACCAAAAGCATATAGAACATATTTCTTGAAGAGGGATGGAGTGGAAGAAAGCATATGTCACTCACATGAGAATTTTTATATGTGTGGGATATGCACATGTCCTGGATGAGTTGAGGAATAAGTTGGACAAGGGGAAGAAATGTATATTTGTTGGATACAATGATGAATCCAAGGCATATAAACTCTACAATCCATCAACCAAGAAGGTCATAATCAACAGAGATGTGCAATTCATAGAAGGGAAAGCATGGGATAGAAATTTATAAAAGATAGTCAATGTCAAACCATGCATACCACATGAGGAAGAATAGGGATTGACAGTAGCAAGTAATTCCTCAACAGTGACCCCCTCTACACCTATTCAAGCGCAACAAAGTAGCCAGCAAGCAACACCATCAACAAATAGTAGGACAACATTGCGCATTCAAGCAAGTGCCTCTCCAAGCACGCTGCAAAGCGCAACACCAAGTGACATGTTAAGCCCATCTTCAACAAACACAAGAAGACCAAACTTTAGAAATTTAAATGAAATTTATGAGCAAGATGAAGTTGATAGTAACGGTGGTCTGAATTGTTTATTTGCTTTGTTTTGTCATGTAGATAACCCAATCCACTTTGAAGATGCAGTCAAAGAAGAAAAACGGGTTGCGGCAATGGAGGAAGAAATAGAAGCACTAGAAAAGAATGACACACGGGAGTTAGTGAACCTTCTGAAAGGAACACAAGTCATTGGAGTGGAGTGGGTCTACAAGACCAAGAGCAATGTTGACGGTAAGATTGAAAGGCACAAAGCAAGGCTATTTTTCAAAGGATACAAGCAGCAACATGGAAGATATTATTTAGAGACGTTTGTACCAGTCGTGAGGATGGAGATAGTGCATACAGTTGTGGCGATTGTTGCACAACATAAATGGAAAGTGTATCAAATGGACGTAAAATCAACACTCTTGAATGGAGTGCTGAAAGAGGAAGTTTATCTTATGCAACCACCTGGTTATGAGGTAGAAGGCCAAGAAGGCAAAGTGTATAGGTTGAGGAAAGCTCTTTATGGGCTGAAGCAAGCACCACGTGCATGGTACAGTTGGATAGATGCCTACTTGTTGGATAATGGTTTCGACAAATGTGATGGTGAGCCTACTCTATACATCAAAGAAAATGAGGGTAAGATTCTCATCGTTGTCTTATATGTAGATGATTTGATATTTACTGGCAATGATGACTTCCTCATCCTTGATTTCAAGCAAGTCATGAAGAATGAATTTGAAATGACTGACTTGGGGTTGTTAAGATATTTTTTGGGCATATAAGTGAAGCAAACAAAAAATGGCATTTTTAGTTCTCAAGTAAAGTATGTAGCAGACATTTTGGAGAGGTTTAAAATGAAGAACAACAAGGCCTCACCAACTTTGACTGTAATTGGGTTGAAGTTGAGCAAAGAAGATTGCAGCAGTAATGTCAATTCGACATTGTACAAATGTATGATAGGCAGCTTGATGTATTTGACCTCCACTAGGCCGAATATAATGTATGCAATGAGTTTGATGTCGAGGTTCATGAAGACACCCAAGGAGACACATTGGCAAGCATTGAAAATGATTCTAAGGTATGTCAATGGGACAAAACAATATGGTGTTTCGCACACCACAATAGATGATTTCAGGTTGGTCGGTTACGCTGACAGTGATTGGGCACGACAAGAAGTGTCGATGAGAGAAAGAGCACGTGAGGACATGTTTTTCATTTGGGTTCCAAAGCCATTTCATGGGCCTCCAAGAAGCAACCAATAGTGTCACTGTCAACAGCAGAAGCTGAATATGTCGCCGCAACAGTAGTAGTGTGTCAGGCAGTTTGGATGAGACGGATGTTGAGGGATCTTCACCACGATCAGGAGGGAACGACAACTATTTTTTGCGACAACACCTTAGCAATTGCATTGTCAAAGAATTATGTGCTTCACAAGAGGACCAAGCATATTGATGCTAAATATCATTTTATGAGAGAGTTGGTTAGCAATGATGAAATTGTGTTGCAACACTGCAGGTCACAGGAACAATATGTTGATATTTTCACTAAGCCATTGGCACGTGAAAGTTTTGCTTATCTCAGAGATTGTTCCGGAATTGTTAATGGCGGCACTTCTAATTAAGGGGAGCATTGGAAATATTAATCCCAACCACCACATTAAACACACTAACAAACACCATGCTTGCCCAGTCAACCACTGCACGGTTGCGATTTTGTTTGCAGGCGAAAGGACTGAAGTCAGAGTAGAAGTACAATGCAGACCATTGTGCAACACATCACAGAAGTTAAGGCATTTAATTAAGTTTAGTAAATAAGTATGGATAAGCATTCACTCCGTGACTCTTGGCCACACTCCACAACACCTACAAGTTCATAAAACCATTTACTATGTAAATTTACCCATGTTGAGTATTAATTATTTGCTGTGTCATCTATTAATGTCAAATTTGTATTTTGAGATAAATATGGATGTGGAAGTCATTTGTTGTGTTGGGCAAGTTAGAGAGCGAGAGTCTGTGAAGTAGTGAGGAGAAAATCGTGGAGGAAATATTGGTGGGCGTGCCAATTTTATGGAAGTTTACTCTGCAAAAGTAGCCATACCTAAATAGCATTAAGTTTTGTTGTGTTTTGGACTTGGAGCTGCTAAGTGAATGTATTTCCTTATGTTTTGACATATAATATAAGTGTAGTTTGTTGCATTATGGTATTAATCTTACACAATTAAATTTATCGCAACCCTCTTTTATTTCACTCTGTTTTGCTGTACTTAAAATTTCTTATTTTGTGAGAGGTATAAGGTTTTCATCACATGCATACTTGCAAATGAACATCTTATCTATCATGACCACAAACTGGAAGATGAAGCTTTCTGGCTTTTATTTCAGTAATCGTAGGTTAAACATGTTCATTACATATAATACGGAATTTTTATGCCAAACGATCCAACCACGCACCTTGATTAAGAACCAAGTGACCAGTTCGAATTGGACAAAAGGAAATAAAATGTCTAGGTCCAACTGTACACGTTGACCACGAAACCAAATGAACAGTTGGCATTAGACTAAAGAATGTGAAAATGCCTATGTTGTTTTTCTATCACATTCTACAGCATTTGTTATTGTCTTTAACCCTATGGGAAACCTCGTCGCTGAAAGGAGTTCGTCGCATTGGTTCCCTTGAACGTAGGAAACGACCATATTGAAGTCCCAGGTGCCCGGTACCCCCTTCATGATACGCGTCGCAGTAACATTCTTGGTAAATCTAGTTGGCTACTACCCGAGATCTACTAACGATATATCTTACTACTTTTCTTTTCCAATGAAAACATGCTGCTGAAAATGATTGCTAACTTTCCTGTTGTAGAGAATGATACTGAGTGTAAACTTCTCTGTCATGAGTCCTTGATAACCTTTTCTTCCTTGACAACTTTGATTGCAGGTACATAGAGTTAGGCAGGAACCAAAGACAGCCAACTTGGGCCCTCTATATGCCTTACACACTAAGCCACAAAAACTAACCAACCCAACTATTTATATCTTATTACTTAATAAAGTCCTTATCATTGACATAAATTTAATATACATAAATTTGTCAAGCGAGCTTATGGTGAGATGGTCTGTTGTCTTCCTCTATCTAGAATCAACCTCTTGCTATGACATATTCGTTTGTAAGATTATTATCTACTTGATTCCCGGCGGAATAGGTCGATGTTCTTGGTAGATATAGATTGATACAGTAAACGACATTAAAAAAAAAATTAACATACAACCATAATAAATGAGTGCAAATCAGGAGGAGGGCTGCGGCCCTGTAACTGGGCTATGATCCATTGGATAAAACACC
>APFE030452993.1:0-17209 GCA_000404065.3 Pinus taeda | reverse complement strand
TACATAAAATAACAAACAAGGTTGATGATTTTAAAAGCTATATCCATAATTAAATATAATATATGACAAGGATGGCTGATAATTTTAAAGGCTATATCCATCACCAACTATAAGATACGAGTTAATGATATGAGAAAACATTTGTCTTGATATAACATGTAAACGTCATATTACTTATAACTCATGAATATTGTATATTATTGTGCATATGTTAATTGTATAACTTCAATCTGGGTAATTTTTTACATTTCAATTGTCAAATATGTAGAAGTTACATTACACTAGCTTAAATCGGCATATAAAGAAAATATTAGAAATATGGCAGGGGAATGAGCAAGCATTTTCACACTGGTTTATAATTTCCCCTTAGTTGGTGAAGAACCAATTGAATGTTGTTTTTGGTGGAGTATTAAGTTATTAGCCAAAGATAATAAAATGTTAGTCTCTTAAATGACTGAAAAATAATATTTAGAATGTTATATAGAAGTTACATTTCATGTATCTTAAATCCACACATAAATAAAATATCATAAATATGGCAGGGGAATGAGTAAGAATTTTCACACTAGTTTAAAATTTCCCCTTCGTTGGTGATGAACCAATTCAATTCTATTTTTGGTGGAGTATTAAGTTATTAACCGGAGATAATAAAATGTTAGTCTCTTAAACGACTAAAAAAGGATATTTAGAATGTTATATAGAAGTTAAATTTCACTTAGCTATATCTACCCTGACATAGCTATAATATTCCAACTCCATTTTTTTATATAGAAGTTACATTTCATGTAGATATAGAATTTACATTTACGTGTTTTAGACAGAAGTTGCATTTTACATAGCTATATCTACCGACATAACTATAATATTCCAACCCCATTTTTTTCACACTTCTCAACATTTTGAAATTTGTGTATTTTAGTGTGATTATGCAATTAAATAGTTGATATTGTTTAAGACATCTCCTATTCGCAACATTTTGAATTCTTAAGTGGGATATTGGGTTGGTTTTTGTTACTACCATATATCATTTTTTAAGTAGATGGTGTTTTATAATTCACCCAATGTTCTTTCGGAGAAACCTTGAATTGCATGCTTATTTCCATTATACATCTAATATTTGCAACCTTTTCCACGTGAAGAACCCAATATCCTATGTTGAACATAAATCAAGTACTTCAAAAATTAGGGAATACCAGTTATTATATTTCCATAGGGGTATAGATCGAGAAGGAAATGACAGCTATCATAAGTGGCTTTTGTCAGGTTCTATTTAATGAAATCCCACTAGAATTTGCTACTAAAGTAAATCAATTGATGAATTTGAAGCTTGAAGGTAGTGTTGAATAGGTGTTGCAAGGTATCTCTATAATAATACGTATCTACACGATTATAATACCATGAGATGGTGTCTCAATAACACTATTATCGAGTGATGGGTACTAGATGTAGATAATTTTCTCATGTCAACAAGTAAATCGTATCGTTATATTTCTATGAAATCTCAGAATGTGTTCAAAGTTTGTCTCAGATAAGATTATATGTATGTACTCTTGAATTTATTTATGTTGTAATCAGATCAAGAATAAAGTTTTCATTATAAATAATTGGGATATACTTTGTAAGTTTACTTTACTACATGAAATTCTTGATTTGTTAGATCCCAACTAGTTAGGGTTGAATTTATTTTTGTAATGAGATTAAGAATAAAGTTGTCATTTTAATCTACCATGTAAGATTTATTCACTACATGAAATTTTTTATTTGTTAGAGCCCCACTTATTAGGATTATGAAGAGTCCTCTTTCATGACAATATTTATGAATGCTCTATTCTTTCTCAAATAACTACATATTATATAAAGGTGGAAAATATATGAGATGCAGCTGAATGAGTTTTGTTTTAAAATGTGTGGAGGAAGTATAAAATCGTTTTTCAGTTGCATTCAAATATTTTGGAGTACCCACTAAAGTGCTTCATTTTCCTCCTAGTTAATTCCACTTCTACTATCCCAATGCTTCTAGAAGTCCTTCTCCGAAGTGATATCTTAACTATCTTGGAGGGAAATTGATTACTTTATTGGAATCCACAAATTACAATTTGATTAGGAGAAATGGATGACAAAGCTTCATATTCTTCAATATATTCCACGAGTTAAAATCATATCGAAGGATTGCCTTTCTGTTTAATTGATATGACAATCACTCTTGCATTTGTTAGGATTTTGAGACCTTTTTCAATGATTTTTTTTTTAAGTTATGTTCTCAATTAAAGAACTTAAAGAAAAGGTGGAAATGATGCAATGGAAGGATTTTCTATTTTAGTGCCTAAGAATGCCTTGCTAATGTGAAGGGCTTGGTATTTTCTTGACTCAATATTAGTCGCATTTGACTTCCTAGCATTTCTTTTAATTTCAATTTTGTTGTGTTTATATTGCTATCCTTGAAGTTGGCGATCTATTGTGTGTGTAATAGGAAGTATTAACTACTAAGCACTCTGAAAGGTGATATTGATGGATGACTAACCTTAAATTTCCCTACTTGACACTTTAGTATTACATGATATTGCAAAGCAATTATTAATCAATATTAAAGGGAAGAAGATTAATGTGCAATGTTTCTTGGTTTTTCATATAATTACTACATTTTGGAACTTAATAATATATTTGAGGCTATTTTTTGGTTGTTACTTATGGAGCTTCCCTTTGGCTCAGAAAAACATCGAGGATAAATGTCCATTGCATTGGCATTGGACATCATCAAAGAGGAATTCACCAAAAGTAGTAGAGGACATGGGAGAAATTGGTATAATGAGTGGATAACTGCTAGAGAAACATTGAGGCACAATAATTTCTTGTGTATTTAGATTCACTTGAAAAATTAACTAGTCACAAAAAGTACATTTTTTTCTGAATATTTTCATGTATATAGAAATATTAAAAACATAATTTTAGACTAATTATTCAAACTAAGAATTATCTGATAGTCATAATTTATAATTAAATAGTATAATATGATTAATATGATATGACACAACTATAGGGTCTGATTGTGAGGGTCATTTTGACAATATATGTACACTTCTCATTTTATTAGACAATCCTCTCTTAGAGTGTGGTATCCATCCAACACAATGTACTCCCAGAGGCCATTGTGCGATTGAAAGTTTTTCTTTTAATGGACAAGTGGTGATATATTTTCTTAGGCCTTAGTGTTCTACTTCCCTAAGGTTTTGAAACTACTCATAGCTAGTACATTCATTCAACCAAGTGAGGTACCAATCTTGGAAAGTTGAATCATTTTGTCTCCACAATCCAATATGATGTTGGATCAATCTCATGATCCTAAAAACATAGGTCATAATAGCGAGGAACTTTTACTCTAGGCAAAAGAATATCCAAATTTAAGGAACATGACACTTTTAGAACAAGAAATAAGGATATTTTTTACATTGAACATTTTTTTTCCATTTTTTTTCACAAGTTATCTATTGCCTGATATTTTTAACATGTAACTTAGTTGGTATGATTGCGCCTAAGGTTTGGTTGAAGGTTGAATACTAAGTTCCTAAGGTGTTATTTTCTATGGTGATGTTGTATTTTCTTTGTTTATATAGGTCATCTAGCCGCATAGTGGCAACTATCAAATGTTGAGGTATATGTCGTATAAATATTTTATAGTCTACTTTATTTCATATTCAAGTATTCATCGCCTTGCATGTATTATACTTTGCATTGTATCTTCTTTTATTTTTAGGAGAGGAACTCAATATTGATGGTAAGAAGATGGAATTGAAGAAAGAGGAGAACAATAAGTTTGGAGCGATAAATGCAAAATGAGAGAGAGAAGAGAATCTGTCTAGTGATACCCTTAGAGAAAATAACTTGCATAAGACACGCTCATAAAGACTGATGGTCAAGCCTTCAAAGTCGGTGAATTTACTTGCAATGCTTTGGCAACATAGCGATAATGATTTGAAATGATGAAACAATATTTCAGGTGTAAATTGTATTCCTACCAATATTAAGTTGGAAATTCATATTATAATACTTGATATTTTATATAATAAAATTTATATGGTTGAAATTATTTTTATTTTCAATTGATATTATTTAGTCTTGTAATTAACATATGTAACTTTGCGTTATCATATTAGATAAACATGCACATTGTATGACAGTTTTTTAAAATTTATTCGCAAAATCATAGTAATTAATTTATGTTGATTGATAATGAATGTATAAAATCAATCTAAAACTACTACATTAGTAGTTTATATTAATTAATGATGAACACAAATAAAATGAATATATGAATAAATTAGTAGTTTATAATGATTATGAATGAAATTAAATGAAATGAATAGAAACTACTAAATCAGTTCTTTATATAATGAATATCAAAATACAAAAAAAGATAAATGACTTCTGTAAATGATAATTTTTTTATTAAAATGATGACTAAATTTTGCATATATATGACTATTAGTAGCTAATATACAATATATTATAACACGACTAAAATTTAGTCATATTTCTTTTGTCATTAATTAGTTTCAAATGATGACTAAAATTTGCATATATATCACTATTAGTAGCTAATTTACAATATCTTATAACACGACCAACATTTTGGTCATATTTCTGTGGTCATTAATTGGTTTTCTCAAGGATTCATATAGTAATATATTTTGTTGTGTATTTGGGCATTAATTGCAACAATTAACATCTAAACTAATGAAAAATTAATGATGAAATATACTACTAGCTAGTAAAATCGAGGAAACCAGTTAATGACTAAGGTAAAAAAGACTAAGAGTTGGTCGTGCTATAAGATATTGTAAATTAGCTACTATTGGTCACTGAGTGCAAAATGGTCATTTATATCTAAATTTTAGGTTTTTTTTTGGTAACTAATTACTCATTTTCTACTAGTGACAATCAAATATGTTGGGTAAATAATTCGAAACTCAAGATGCTCCCAATGATACATGGCTCAGGCAATGTACTTAGGATTGCATGACTATAACAATACCAATTCTAGTTGGCTTAAGAGTCAACAGCCGACTTAGTCTAAGCCAACTAAGTTTTTTCACACATAACCATACGAACTGGAGAGATAAGAAAACAAAGCTTAGAAAAAAAATCAACAGAAAAGGCCTATGTTGCTCTAGAGCACATCCCTGCCTTAAAAATGGATGTACTTGACAATCTCAAATTTCAGGGAAACTTGGGACACCTCAGAAATTTTCTAATTTGTTCTAGGAAGTCATTGGGAGGTCGAGAAAATTTAAACCACAACTGAACTTGAGAATGTTTAGCCCGCACCTGAACCAATGGCATGAAGTAAACATTATGGGGGATTAAAAAGATCAAAATGAACATACTGGAAAAAAACCAATGGCATGAATTAAATGTTGTGAATTTCTCAAGAACGTTTATTATTTGGGGATTAAAGGGTGAAATTCAAACACATATTAGAGGATTAAAAATACAAACAACATTAATAAACATATGGAAGAAAATAACCACCATGCAATAAATGATTTTACATTCACAACAGAATTCATCATTCAGGGGTTCAAGGGTAAAATTAAAATCCATGTTAAGATATTTAAAAGCCTAAATCGAATAAACATATTGGAAGAAAACAAATAGCATGCAATAACTATTGTTAAATTTACAACCATATTAACACTTTAGGGATTCAAGGTTCAAATTCAAAAAAATATTATGGGATTAGAAACCCCAATGTGAATAAACATACTGGAAGAAAAAAAATGGCCTACAACAAATTTTGTTAAATTTACAAGTGCATTCACCCTTTAGCATGAGAAAGTACAATAAAATAGCAAAAACAAAGGGGAAAAGAAGCATGGCATTAAGAAAATCCATATTTTGATCGTTTTCGTTGGATGTACTGAAGATCAATATACAACACACCTGTACCAAGGACAAATCATCCCAATCAATGAACATTGAATAGAACATATATATATGTTTAAGTAGCCATGGACCTTTAGCCATAGTGCTACTAATAAATAAACCTTTTGTTTTCTAAGCAAGAAATTTGTCTCTTCTTCTGGACGAAGTACAAGGGAGTTTGTGGTTGAGATAAATAAGATCATCTATCATGAGAAAAACATATTCGAAGCTTTCATTTGGAGCACTTGTAAGATTAAAACCTAGCATCCATAGATTTTGGGCTTTGAACATATAAGCAGGTGTAGGGTTTAAACTGTCCCGCTGAAGCTAAATCTTGAAATCGACCCTTCTTTAAATTTAGTACATCTCATTAGTGGATTTCAAACTGAATATACTCTATCTAGCACCTTCCATAACTCTGGTGAACTTATCCATGGTATATAGGAATTCCTTGTTGAGATTCAGGCTCAAAGACACAAACCTAATCTTTATCCCCTCATAAAATTTAAATAAGAATTAGAATAATAATTACATGGGGGAAGTGGGAGGCTATGGTTTTCAACACTAAGAAACCCTCTGTTAAATTGTGTGAATCCATGTCATTCCTGAAGCCTCGCATCTGTGAGATGAGGAAGAGGTAGTTGTACAGTCCAAATTGTGTTCCCTAATGTCAAGAAAAGTTTAGAGGCATGTTAGAGAGCCTAAAACATCCATGACATGCAAACGGAGGTGATGTTAGGCCTATCCCTGTTATTCAAGAGTGAAAAACATACAACCCGCTTTGGTTAGAGCTCGACTCGTCTACCTCTCACTCCTCTTTCTTCTTAATTGTTTTAACATTTAACTCAACCTGGAGGGTTTTCTCTTGACCCTCAATTCATTGTGTTTGTTTCCCTTGCTATGCATAGTTTTCGAGAAGTTGACACACCATTGAGATTCATTTAATAAATTATAATTAAAACATATTTCTCTTAAAATTTTTACACAATTTGTAAATCTGAGCATTAGTTTCATTCTTTTACTAAAGCAGAAAAGAAATATAAACTATTTTGATAAAATTTTAGTAGTCCATATATATATATATATATATATAGATAGATGATAGATAAGATAGGGAGAGAGAGAGAGAGAGAGAGAGAGAGAGAGAGAGAGAACCGAGGGAGGGAGAAAGAATGTCTTCATCAACCGTAGCTACTGCAATGCTTGGCCGAACTGCCTTGACACCAAATCTGCAAGTCGAGACATTGCTGCCCACTTCTTCTCCTGTGGCCCGCCTCGCCATTGGATCTACATTGGGGTCCGCATCTTCTCCTCTCTGGCTCCGTTCTATCGCTTCCTCGCTACTAGAGGTCAAGTCCAGGCCCGGATTGGGCATTGTTTCTAACCTATTTTCCTCTGAGAATGATCTCATCTCCGATGTTGCAACGCATGTTGGTGGCGCCAACAATGGCAGGAGATGCCAAGGAGTTGTCTCCATGGCCAAGAAGAGTGATGGGTACTTGAAGGAACCCGATCTTAAGGGCAAGAAGGGACATGTCTGGGTCGATTTGAAGGTCCCCCTCGATGAAACCCAGAACATCACCAAAGATATGCATAATAGGGCCACCATTCCCACCATCAAGTACTTGATCGGTAACGAGGCCAAGGTTATTCTTACAAGTCATGTAACGGGGCAGGCAAATTTCTTTGGGATACCGGATCTGGTTGATTCCTTGGAGTTTCGTAATCACACCATAGATATGGTGCATAGTGCAACCGATTGGGCTCCGATATGGTCAAATCACCCAACTAGGAATCTATGTAGCAGATTACCCCCTGAAATGGTCAGATCTAAATCAATATTTTCAGATCTGAGGGTTCTCACAGCTCGAAGGCTAGAAGGAACTGTTGGAGGTGCATGGAAATTCAAAGATGGGGGAAAACTTGATCGATAGAAGCCTTTCAATGCAGAATGACACAACATTGAACACCGCAAGGCTAGAAGATCCATCAGTTAGCCCAAATATAGTGATGCAAGAATGCAACAGAGCTTTGATATGCCTAGATCTCGACACTTGGGAAATAGATCGAGCCTTTCTCACACAAATCCACACCATACCAAGGCAGATATTATACAAATATTCATCAAAACATTGGAAGGCAGGCATTTTGCTAGAGGATTTGGAAGGGGAGCAGCATCCAAGATCTAAGGTATAAAATACAGAACCACCTAGGTATACCAACATATAGGAAAAATCTGATCAACACAGGTCTTAGTTTACAAGCTAACTACACCCTTCAGGATTATAACATAACCACAAACTCGACCATCATAATCAATCTCCATCTGCAAGGGGGATGCTCTGGAACTAGCTCAAAGAGCACAGGCTCCTTTAAGGATGTCATCAAAGCTAAGGGAAAAGCGCAAACCAAACTAGCAACAATGCCTGAGCTTCCTGGACCCTACATTGTAGAACAAAAAACTGAGAATCCTGCTCTCACCATCGCAATGCATAAGGTAAATAATTTGTACTCAGATCTCTACTCCAAATCAGTTATATGTAGATTCAATGGATTTTGGCCCAAATATGATGTTTTGCACCAATGGATATATGATACATGGTCACCAAACTGCAAAATATACTTATGCCCCAAGGGGTTTTTCAAGTCAGATTCAAAACAGAAAAAGAAATGGAACACATACTCAATAATGGGCCATGGTTCTGTGGAAATGTATGGCTTTTCATGACCCCTTGGTTTCTAGAATTCGATGCTAACACAATGGTGGTATCAAAGATGAGAGTTTGGGTCAGGCTGCAAAACCTTCCACTACACTTCTGGCATCATATTATATTAATTGCCATAGGGAACACTCTAGGAAAGTTCCTAAAGATTGATGGGGATAGAGTTACAAGGGGAATATTTACTTTCGCCAAAATATGTGTTGAAGTAGATCTTAGCCAAGGATTACCAGGAAGTATAACACTGAATTTCAATAATACATAGTGTACACAACCTTTAGATTACAAAAACACAACATTCTGATGTCGTGGATGTCTACAAATAGGCCACCTCCATAATGCCTATCCACAAAAAAAACAAATCCCCAAATGGAACAATAAGTAGTAGAGAAAGCCAAAAGGATGGTTATATATAGCCCCCTTGGATGAAGAAGTAAACATAACAGAGAATAAAGTAGAAATAGATGATCAAAAAGTCCACAACAACACACTAAAGGGAGAGGAAGACCCAAGCAACTCCTGCAGCAACTAGAACCCCAGCCAATAGGAATGGAAATATTTGGCAACAAGCGAACTCATGGATTAGAAGGATCTGATTTTGACAAAGACTCTCCCATAAATACAAACGAAAATCAACTATACATTGTAATTATCACCCCCAACACTGGAGGTTGGCAAAAGGTGGAGAAAAAGAAAGTGAGAAAAGAATAACATTTTATTTTTTATTTTGTTGTTGTTTGGTTTCTATGAAAACAGAAATAGACCATATGCATATGCTTCTTAGCATCTACAAATGTAATTTTTCTATGAATAAAATTACGCTTTTCCAAAGGAAAATATGTATACTATATATTATATATAATATATAATATATATTAATATAATATATATATATATATATATATTATATATATTATATTATAATATATATGTTATATATATATGAAAATAACACTTAATATAAATTATGTTCCTAAAAGCAAGATTATTACTCAAAGTATTTCTCACTCTCAATTCATTATAAAACTTTAATAACTATCTTCTTTATAAATATTATTCAAGTAAAAAAATTACATTAAACAAAGGAAAACAAAACTATTTTTTAATTATGTCAAACCAATTCTATTTTTTATTGATGTCAAACCAATTGGTATAGATTAATATTAAGCTTTACTCGTAACACAAGTGTATCACATTGTAGGGATAATTTTTGTGCCAACCAATGTAAACAATAAGAAACCAATAATGCTATTTGTGAAGGGTTCCAACTCAATGAGAATATTGAGTGGCTCACTCACGTAAGCCCCAACCCAACAAGAAACACCTTTTTCACAAGTAATTATAACAATTGTTAATATGGCATTGATACCAATAATTGTGTAGTGAGGGGCCTCTAGTTGCAACTCCATATTTGAGGCCTCTAATTGCAACACCTCCCCAACCTGATACAAAAACCCACAAGAATTCTTCTTCTTATAGAATCTTCAATTGATGAATTCAAAGACCTATATCCTTGACCAATATCCGCTCCAAGAAAAATTCAAAGCCTTCTCCCTGATATGCTTCCCTTTCACAGAGTCAACTTTAGGACAACTCACCTTATAATGGAAGTAGTTGCTCCTTCAACCTCTTTCTTAGCCCTGGAACTTCTTAACTACACCTCAGCCTTATTGTAGAAACCTTAGGCCACACGTGTGAGTGAGAATATGGAGAAATTTTCCTTTTTTATTCTTTGTTTAGTGGGATACTTCCAGTTCAACCATTACACCTACAATATGAACTCTTTGTCATCCAAATTTAGTCCTCTTAAAGTGTGTATTTTTTGGTCTTATTGTTGTAGAGAGATGCCCTAATCTTCGCATGTGTGAAGGAATTTTTTCCCTAAAACTGATCAAAAGACTTTCCGTTCTTCCTTATTCCTGCTTTGTTGGGTATGAGGCTCCTCCTTGTCTCTAGATTGAACTTCTGTGATGCTTGAGTGAGTCCTTTTTAGAGAGGTTGAGTCCTCCTTTATATTGGTGTTTTTTAGCTCCAAAATAGGTTTAATTCACTAGTACGCATAATGCATAGAGGCCAAGTTCACTTGTCACTTGTATATTTGGTCTTGAAGGGGTTTCCTTGGCAATATTTAGACTCAAATATTTTTCTTCCAATATGTAGCATGGCCAAATGGGTCATTTATACATGAAAATGACTCATAAACCCTAGAATCTATCAACAGGAGGTTGACCTTTAAAAAAAAATCCTCTTCAGCATGAAACCCATGCCTCAAGAAAACAATAAATTTTTTTTTCTTTTTATATCAAATAAATAAAAACATTATTACATATGTCATTATGAAAATCAAACCTAGTTACATATTTCAACACTCCCTCTTAACTAGCGAGGTATTCATAATCCATACGAGGTACTTGGACAATCTTAAACTGAATAATTCTCATAAGAAGAGTCTTATTGGTAACCCATCTGTTTAACACCATATCCTCCAACATTGTCACATAGCAACGTCTTGACTAACAACTCTATCTTTCCACAAGATAATAGCACAATACTGGAGAGACCAATGATTAATAGACACCATCATGATTGTCTCTGTCAGAACATACCCCACTTGGGTTCTCTCAGAGTATGTTTGACCATGACTATTCTTGTCTTGGATTCCTAGTCCTCGAATAATATCAGTCATTTACGACTACTCTTATCTTCGATTCCCTGCCACATCCTCAAAGAGTATTAGATGTCAGATTCTTACCCAATCCTTCTTTCTTTGTTCGCAAGTGAAGACAAGAATGATGTGTCTATCTCTCCCTCTCAACCATGGAGGATATACCCATTCAAATCAAGGAATGTCCCCATTCATATAAAGGAATGTACCAAAGCTCCCTCTTAACTAGGGACTTGTCCAAGCTCCCTCTTAACTAGGGAGTTGCTTACATCAACTCTTTAGGTGGAGTCATGGAATAACCAGCTACTTATAGGGCTCCCTCTTTCGATGTCATTAATTTCTACTTGCCTGATATGGAGCCTTCATTGTTGGTACTTCTTTGTAAGGCATAGACCATCCATTACTTTCATTCATGAACCATGTCAGTCATACCATCCTTTCTTTCATCGGAAAGTGATCCGCTAGTTCATATATGGCCTTCCTTCATACCTTACTAACTTCTTCACATCGTGTTTCCTTCAAGATATTTCATGGATCACATGAGTACTAGTTGTAGGTAACATCAACAACTCGTCCTTTGGTATCCTTGTATTAACCTATCCAGATATTTTTCAAAAATGAAAATCAAATTTGAAAATGAAATTAACATTACCTTTGTGATGGTCTTTTCATCATGACATCTACTTCTTTGCATCAACATCTTGTATACATATTGACACGTCTCCAAAAATACATTAAATGTGAAGGGTCTCCTTATTTTCCAGACTTCTTAAGACTCTTCATATACTTTCCATGGAGATGTCATGGTCAATTCTTCTAGTTATCGAATGTTGATTTCCTTTTCCATGTGGCCATAATTGCATTTTTCACAATCTCTTCTTCCTTTCTTCACATATTAACCCCCATGAACTTTCATCCTTAGTCCTTCCTTTATTATCAACCACCTCATATTCCATATGAGGACATATCATGTTGATTTCATCTAATCAATATGTGAACCATACCTTCATGCATCCTTCCAAATGAGGATATCCCTTTCTCTTGATCATGCTTATGATGTAGAGAATTTATCCCTGCAATCATATGACATGACTCAATTTTATCAAACACATGCATAAACTTCCTTCGGTATCTTTCTAGATTGAAAGTTCTTAAATCATCTTCACCTTCTTTACTCTCTTGTCATCATACCATCATCCCCTGAATCCCTCACAAGGTGGGATTCCTTGTGAGACATTTGCATTTTCCAATTGGTGAATCTTACAATGAAGATTCCAATAGAGGATATTGATTATCCTTATCTTGCAAATGCTTCTTTTTAATGATGTACGATGAGCTATGTACTAGATGAATTTATTCTATCCATAAGTACTGCTTATGCTTTTAATTAGTTTATAAAGAGCTTGTTTCCAGTATAGGTGACTACCATAGACTTCTACTTCATCTCTTTTGCAAGCTTCGTATGATGTCCCATGCTATTTATTTATATTTTATGCTTCTTATAATTTCATCTCGTAACATGCTCCATCCTATCATGCCTATAAGGTTTCCTACCATGATAGCCATGGAAGAACTAAATAACAAATACTTGACAAGAACTAGGTGAAGAAGATCATCTCAATCATATTAGAGATCCTTTACTTCTTCCTTCTTGGACATCTTCTTTTCAGCTTCTTCCACTTCTTCAGTGATACGGGCTTATTCCTTTCCTCTTTTGTTGTTATCCTTCTTGAGTTTTGGAAAATCTCTCTTGTAGTTCCCATATTCATGACATCCATAGCATTGAACCTTTGGGATGTTATTCTTCTTTTTCTCAGGACCAAGCTTCCATTTTCTTCTATCCATGGCAGCAAATGCTTGAGCTTTCTCACTTGATCCTACATCAGTTTTTTCCTTCAACCTCGTTTCTTCGATTTTTCATAATGACTGTAGCTTCCTTCTTCCCGTATATGCTTGATGTGAAGTTGCTGCATTCTTTTGGTAGTGCATTGAGCACTATGATAGTCATTTCCTTATGAGACATTATTTCTGATACCCTCATAAAGTAGAGATTATTCCTTCTTATTTTGATATAAACATCTTGTAGAGTTCTTTCCTTAACGAGATCACTTCTCCTACAGTGCTTACAGAGAACAATTCTACAAGTTTTTCATATATTTATTTTGATGTTTCTAGTTTTGATACCTAGGGAATGAGAGGATCCTTGATGGATTATATCATAATCCTTTGACCCCTTACTTCTCTTTCATGTAATTTTTAAGAGCTTTAGATTCTTCCTTTGGAGGTTTTGTGATTGAGCCCTTAACATGTTCCACAACTTCATTTCCTATGAGGATTAAATCTATCATCTTCTTCCATCCAAGAAAGTTTGATGACCTAACCAACTCATTTCTCTCCTTTCAAAAAAACATCTTAATAGATTCAGATGTGGGCATAAAGATACTTACATGTGAAGATACTCCTTGATGACAATATCTTCAAACTTCTTCCTTATTGTTTTTTATGATGATATGATAATAGCATATTTCTTCTTGAAGAATATGTACTCCTTCAAATAGTGATCCTTGTCTTTGACGGAGATCACATTGACTTCTTCATGATGTTAGCAACTCCTTTATTGCTTATTTTGGATGAGTATACTTCAAGATGTTTTGATCTTCTATTTGAGTAGACATATGGGTATTTTGAGATCTTCTTCTTTGAGATGATGATTTGAGCGAGGTTCCCAAGAATGCTTCTAGTGTGGTCTTATTCTTTGATCCATGTAGGTTTTTGGCACTTCCTTCAAGATGATGATGAAATCCTTGTCTTCGAAATACCTTGGAGATGAGAGGCTCTTCTTAATGCTTCGAATCCCTTAATATTCTTCTAGAACTTTGGTTCTATGTGTCCTTTATTGAACTGCCCTTCCTTAACTTATCACCTTAGCTCTAATACCATTTTGAGAAATCTAGGTGCAGTGAGGGGTGATTTCTCTTCTTGATAAATGCTAGTGATGTGTTTTTAATTTCACTTTTTAAGCTTATTCTTGTACTTATTATTATTGATGTTTTTCTATTATCAATTAGTTTCCAAAACATATAGAACAACAAGACAATAAGACACAGTATGTAGGCTATCATCCAGGGGCAAAACCTCTCCAACTTGAGAGGAAAACCTATAATAATCCGTGTTCTTATAGAACCTTCAATTGATGATTCCAAGGCCTAGACCCTCGAAATCAAAGCCTTGTCCTTGATGTGCTTCCTTTTCACAAAGTATACTTTACTCAAACTCAATAGTTGCTCCATTGACCTCTTTATCCACCCTACAACTTCTTGATTGTAACTCATCCTTACTACAAAGACCCTAGGCCACACATGTGAGTGAGAATATAATGAGATTGTCCGCTTTTCTTCTTCGCTTGGTAAGATACTTCCTCTTAAACAATTCCTCCTACAATATGAACTCTTTGTCACCCAAATTTGGTCCTCTTAGAGTGACTATAATTGTTTTGGTCTTCTTACTGTAGAGATATGCCCTAATCTTCACACATGTGAAGGAATGTTTCCTTAAAATTAATCAGTAAAATATGTGCTCTTCCTTCTTCCCCCTTTTCTAGGCATTAGGCTCCTCCTCGTCTCTAGATCAAAATTCTGTGATGATTGAGTGAGTCCCTTTGAGAGAGCTCGAGTCCTCCTTTATATAGGTGCTCCTGAGCTCCAAAAAAGGATGACTTCACTGGCAGGTCAATTTGATAATCGATATAGGCTAACTTGACTTGTAGCTTGTATATGTCGTCCTAGAGGGGTTTCCTTGAAAATCTTTAGACTGGAAAAAAAAAATTCTTACAATATGTAACATTCCCAAATGGGTCATTTATACATGGAAATAATTGATAAACCCTAGAAGATCTCATTGGGAGATTGACCTATAAAATAAATTCCTCTTGACCATGAAACCCATGCCTCAAGAAAAAAATAGCAATTTTATTTTTCTTTTCACATCGAATACATAAAAACATGATTACATATGTCATTATGAAGACTGAACCTAGTTACATAGTTCAACATAAAGAGAGTTGAAGAACCATATTTTCCCAAGATAGATACAGATGTACCACTAGCAAAGGCAGGTATATCTAGAGGTTGACTTTTGATTCCTACAGTCGAAGTGAAGGTAAATAAGATAGGGTGATTGGTGTAGCAAACGAAAGTTGTGTCCAATAGAAGTGTTTACTAAGGGTGAGTTTGCATGTATATTGATATTAGTCTCTTTGGATTGGTTATGATATTATAATGGAGAGGGATATACCTGTAATTTATAGTTTGAGAGGTGATGATTATGCTGGTAGATAGGAGGACAATCCATCAAAAGATAAAATTGAGAGCACAAGATAGGTCACAAAGACTCTACCTCTTTTTCCATCGACCTTGGAGAAACCATGTAGAGAGGTAATTCCATCTTGATTAGTGGTTAGATATACAAAATGTATAGAGCTTAGGGAGAAAATTGATTAGCATCACATTATGGTGGATGAGACAAAAGATAGGCTAGGAGAGGGCCATCCAAGTACAAACTATCTATCAATCTCATATGTAGCTAGTATAGGTAATGTCATATAGGAATCTTAGTAGACACACATTTGTGTTCCCGCTGGGAAAGATGGCACCTACACTAGAGGATATAGACTATATCATGGGTATTCATGTAGATGGTGCCATACTAGAGGCTCAGGTGTTTGACTAAAGAATAGATTTCGTGTGAATTAGAGGTAATCTATTGACTCTCCCCACCCATAGAAAATGATATCTCTTCTCATTTTATAGCTTGCCTTGAAACCCTATGGTGACTATGTGAGGACTTGAACAATCCTCCGATGGAACACCATCTCTATGGAATTTTTGAAGTCCCAACTTATGATAAAGTCCAATTCTGATTTCTGATGAAGTTTGAGCCCATTCTGAGGGTGAATTTCAAGCCTTGTCTATGATAATATCTGAGCCCCTTCAGAGTTGAAATCAGATTCTATTATGTGGTGAAGAGCAAGATTTTTGGGAAGGTAAAGAAAGTCTAAATTTGGCCCTATTACAATTCTAAGTCAAGACTTTGATCGCGTCCATTGTGGATAGATGAAAGACAATTTGTGGACAAATTTTGGAGGGTTGAGTTGGTATTTGTTGGACACTTGTCTATCTCACATTATGAGAGAGAAGGAAGTTAAGTGTGTCTTGCATGTTATAGATTTTCATGCAACATTCTATTAAATGTTTCAACATGTTGTTTTGACACCCATAAAATGTATATTACTTATCATTCTCTTAGGAAGGGTATGATTTCTTACCTCTTTATAAGTGTAGATCTTTTCATTGGAATATGGCTAGGGAAATGGAACAAACTTCTACTTTGTAGAAGTCCTTTTGTTGCATCTTCTACTTTGTAGAAGATCTTTTTCCGAAGTGAGTTGGACTCATTAGCTTTTTTGAAGTTCCAAACTTTAGTGATACAATATTTCATTAGTATTCTCTAAAAATGACCAATGCCAGGATTATCACTTATTGATCCTTGGACCTCTTCACTTAGTATTCTAGAAATGTATTCATTTATCAACCTCACCATTATTGAAATTGAAATATGATATCTCTTTTTCATCTTTTTCATGCAAATTTCATTAGATTCCAAGATAGGTTTCTGTAAAAGGATGACAAGGACCAGCTATGAATTTCTTCATGTTTGAAACACCCAATTATATTCATAAAATTAGTTTTTCAATGAACGTTTATTCCATCTTTCTTCACATGGGTTAATATAACAACCCAACAGATTCAAAAGGCTCATTCCAATTAATGGAATTTTATGGAATTGATCCATAAATTGTTTTTAAAATTTTAGTATCCCATTTGAGAAGAAGCCTTGACCACTCTAC
>APFE030452965.1:18485-89028 GCA_000404065.3 Pinus taeda | reverse complement strand
AAAGATGCAGCGGAAATAATGCTTCATTTCATTAATGGAAAATACCGAAATATGCTTACAACCAGAAATGGAAACAAACCAGTTAGGGCGATGGTAGCTTATCTCTGAGAAGAGATGTGGTGGCGACATGCCTCTGAACTGTTCCGAACTTGTGTTACAATGAGGCTCGAAGGCCTATTTATTATTGAGAAACAATGGAAACCCCTTCACATTCCAAAACCGACCCTTAGAAGATGAAACGCCAAATTGTGGGCCCCGTTTTAGGTAAATTGGTACATCAATTTCCCGGGGTCGTAACTTTGGCATACGATCTCCGTTTGACACATATGATAGCTCGTTAGAAAGATCTATCCGAGAACTACCATTGTTTGAACATGCAACATTGGGACCCATGTTGTCCCTGGATTCCCCAAAAAACGTCTTTTAGGGCCTCAAAACGGCTCCGGAATTTCAGGACCCGAAAAACTGCTAAAAATAGTAAGTTGTGCTACAATTAAGGAAACTGAAAATGCTGAAAGAGACAATTGTGGGGGTCCAAATGGGATAGGTTGGTGGCCACCAACATCCACCTGGATCAGATGCATCCCTGTTTCTGTGAAGCACAAGTGCGATGACTGAGTAATCCTATTTCTTTCCTTGAAATTTGGGTTTTTTGTCCTTGTTTTCAGCTCTCTTTAGTTGTTTTGCTGCTTATGAACAATATCTCATTGTTGAAGCTTCCTTGCTTTACATAGTTCAGCCTCCATTGGTTAGGATTAGTAAATGTTTTTATGTATTTGTCCATCATTTGCAATCCTTAGTCAAAAATTTGCTTAAATCGAACTGTCATTTTGGTGCAAAAAGTGTCATAACTGTCGCTTTGTATCAAAAAGCGAAGTGTTGTTGAGTCTTCCTTCCTTGGATAGTTGATTGAACTTTTTGTCATGTATTTGATTTTATTTGTTGATATTTGAAGTGTCAAAAGCATCTTCTATTCGAAATTGAAAAGTGTTGTTTAAGTCTTCCTTTCTATTTGAAAAGAAATTGTCGAAATGTCGCTTTGAAGAAAATATTTCCGATCTATACTCAGTTTTCCTTTTTGGAATTTATCACATTAAGGGAACAAAAAAAAATACATGCATTTGCATTTGCATTTAGAATGTGTGCAAAAAATGACTTAGGAAAAGTGCATTTAGTGTGTGCTGTTTGCTCTCTATTTGAAAGAATCGTAATCTTCTTTCCTTAGTAGCTAGGATTTTCATTGCTAAAAATAAACAATGATTATTTATCATTTTAGATTGCATATTTAGGAATTTTACATATACAACACGTGGTGAACCTTGAAAGGCAAAATTCTAAGCAAGATCAACTCTAAAATAAATTTCAATAAACTTAACAACGCTTTGGAACCTACTGCAACACATCTAGAGGTCTAGGCTAGAGACGTGTTCCGACGTTATAAAATCTAGTAACTATTGTTTTCATCAAAGGTTGGGTGATTCCTCCTCTTTGATATGACAAGTGCTAGCATGGACTTGTGCTCCCTGTACCATTGAGTATATATTGGGAGACCACAAAAGGCTTATATCCTTTATCCATAGGAAGCCGTGTCTGCCACCTTATCGATCGCACTGCACTGAACACAACATTCAGGAAGATTGACTGCCGTACGTAAGTCCTTGGTAATTTCTCTTTAATTTATCACCAAGGTGTACTTTGCAGTTTTGCGATTGGTTTGGTAATCCCTCTGTCTAGATTTCGAGAGTAGTCACTCTCGTTCCTTTTCGACTCCTTAAAAGAAAAGGTCCATATGAGGACTTGTCACTTCAGGCTCATTAAAAATCGAAGGGGACTAGAGTCATCTTTAGCTTTTTCTCGACTCTTAAAAATTGAAAAAGCGAATTTGTGTCAAAGCGTCATTAAAATTTATTAAATTCAGAATAACATCCATGTTCCTTCGTTGATCTTAGGTAGAGTTAATGGAGTCTACCAATCATGGAATCCCCCTTGAGGGGATTCCTAGCCCTTTTACATCTTGGGGAAATATTGGTGCACCTCATATGGCCACATTGTCTCTGCCAGGTCTGACTATTGGCTTGCTAGTGTGGCTGTTCTCAACCTCCGTGGTTCAAAATAACGTGATTCCTCAGCAATCAAATCAACATCCAGTTGATACTGAAGTTGACCCTTCACCTTCCTCTTCGTTTGTTTCTCCCTCCCCTTCTTCATCTTCGCTTGGTGAAATCAGTGATGCTAGTAACCAAGTGCCTGAGAAGAAGAAGAAAGGAAAGGAGAAGAAAACAAAGAAGGCAGTTAAACAAGGGGGAAACCATGAATCATCTGGTGAAAATCCACACACTAAATCTCCAAAATATCCTTGTCTAATTTGCAGAGAAAACCATTTTCATCGAGATTGTCCTTGCATTCTGCGGATCTTGAGAGAATGGTCTCCCCGTTCGCACCGTCCAGTGTCATCAACCTCTGGTGATCATGTTGACAGCACACCATCAACTAGTGAAAATGAAATTCCTGGGCAGAAAGGAAAGGTCAGAACTCCATGTCGATTATGTGAAGAGGATCATCGTCTTCCCCGTTGTCCTTTTTTGGATGAGGCCAAAAGAGTCTTGCGTAACCATCCTGCTTCACTGTAGCAACTTCCACCTGGATATAAGAAACTTTCCCCTAGTCCTTTACTAGTTGAAAATCTGACTGACTTAACTGAACCATTGGTCGAAAAATCTATCATTGAAAGTAAATCTTCTGAGTCCACACTAGACCAAAGTCAACAGGTTGAGATGGAAGTCGACCCAGTCTTGCCTTCAGAAGATCCACCTTCAGATGATATCATTCCCAAAGAGAGTGAGAACGATACTGTTCAAATACTTTTTCTCAATTCAGAGTCTGACGAACTTGGGGGCGATCAGTCCGTTCCTTCACAACAGGAAGAGAATCCCCCAGTTCCAGCTACTCAATGGGTTATTTCACCCGTTTATTCGGTACCCCCTCCAAGCAGTCTAATCGCTTCCTTTTATTGGAATTAACTAGCAAGATATCACCTTCCTTATAATGTACCATTTCGAATCATAGTACAAGTTTACAAAATGATCGTGTCTGGCACTATCATAGATGAAGGAGCTTCACTGTGTATCCTTTCCTCAATTGCTTGGAAAGCGCTTGGGTCACCATCGCTTATGCTTGGTAAACAAAATTTACCAAGCTTTAACAAAGGAACCAGTCGACTGTTAGGGATACTTCCTAAGTTGCCGATAATTTTGAGAAGGAAAATCGTTCACTTGACTATGATGATCATCCAAGGGCCATTAGATTATAATTTACTCCTTGGATGTGACTATGTTTATAGCATGGAAGCTATTGTTTCCACACTCTTTCGAGTGATGTGTTTCCTGCATGAAGGCAAAATTGTCCAGCTTATTGACCAGCTTTCATTTCCCGGTTCAAACACAATGCAAAGTCAATCATCATCCCTAAATGGTCTATTTGAGTCAAGAGTGTCTCTTCAACCTTCATTCCATCCACCTAATTACCGCGAGTAGTCTGGTTAATGTAATGAAGCTTAGGGGGCATGCACCCTTGTCTATTTTGAAGACAAACCTAGTTGAAAAAGATAAGTTTCCCTGTAGGTTATGTGATTGGTCTAGAACAACATTCACTTTTGTCTATGCTACGGACGAAGCCAAGGAAGTGTTTTTTCTATTCTGAGGTCGAAACCATCCTACCATATGAATTTCCCTGTAATTTAAGTGATTGGTCTGACACACACTCACCTTTGTCTAATTGGTGGACAAAGCCAAGGAAATGTTTTTGTTTAACCGTTGACAAAAAACAATCCTGCTTAACTACAATGATTCCCATATGGTTACTGGAGACTCTCCTTTTCTCGATGCCTGGGGGCATGCAAACCTTTTTATGCAAGCAAAAAATGACCAATTTCATTTTTTAGCTTTTTAGTTTAACTCCTGAGGTCAGCAATGATTGCCCTAACACACTATTCACCTTCGTCTATTCTGTGGACGAAGCAAAGGAAAGGTTTTGTCTAAAAAAGTTGATGAAACCATCCTACCTATCCTCAACAGTTCCTTAGCTTTAATAGTTTATTTAGATTTATAGTTTGGTCGTTCCTAGCTTACATAAAAAGGAAACTGAGCATATGTTATCGTAGAGTTCAAGCTCACTAAAAATGAAACTACCAATAAAGGAAATATTTGACTAATGCAATGACCATAATTTCCGCAAGGTTTGAGCTCATTAAAAAATGAACCTGCACTCTCATGAGCAATGTTATTTTATGGTTCAAACTCGTTAAAAAATAAACCTACTACTGAGCATGTGTTCCCCCAGAGTTCAAGCTCGTTAAAAAATGAACCCATACCTGAGCATATGTTCCACCAGAGTTCAAGTTCTTTAAAAAATGAACCTACCTTCGGTAAATAACCTTTGTGATCGCCACTACATCAGCCTTTTGAGCCTTGGTTGTGTTCCTGCCATCACCTCCATTCTTTTGGCTGATCATTACGCTTCCACTTGATTGTTTACCATTTTGAGGAATAGCTGCGATGAGTGGTCTTGTTAGCCACCCTCTTCACATCACCATGTTTTAAGAAGTTCCAAGATGACCCAAAACCAGTTGCTACCTCGGATACCACTCATTCCTCAAAAAACGAGTCCACTTTAAACCCTTTTCAGACTCGCTAAATATGAAAAGATTGTCGAGTAATTGGCCTCTCCAGCTCACTAAAGTGATTGGAAGCGCCATCCCTCTTGTGTATTTTAAACTTTTCAAACCTGAGGGATTATCTCATTTAAAAAAAAAAGTTCAAGCGCTTGTCTTTTTCGGCTCGCTAAAGTGATCGAAAAGTCATCCCTTTTGTATTATTTTAATCTTTTTTGGACTTAAGGGATTATGCTATGAAAAATAACTACTGGAGTTCTCTTTTCATCCCTTTTAAAACTCTCTAAACATGAAAAGGACTGAGTTGTCTTTGTCGTTAAACTCATTAAAACAATAGCGATAAACTTGTCCATCCGGACAAGAACAAGTTTCATTGTCGCTAGGCTCGCTAAAACATAGCAACAGGTTTTCCCGAAGGGAAAAATATAGAACAAGAATATGTTATCCTCCTCAAGCTTCACAAAAATAAAGAGGCACTGGTCAGCAATGACTGGGGAAAAAGGGAAGAAAACTTGAAGAATTTTATTAGTAGTAGGTCGCTCTTGAACATGACACTTTCACTCCATCACCATGATTGAGTTGGGTTGGGTTATCCCATTCACTGGTCATGTCACCATTGGTACTCCATACCATCCATCTTTTGGGGTTAACACTACCAATCCATCTTAGTGTCACCGATATGTTCAAGAGAAGTCATTCATAGAATTCACCATCCAGCCAATGCCTCATCCACTGCAATACCTTCACCCTCTAGTTTTCATGACCGTCATTCCTAAACCTTGTATCATCAGATCATTTTCACCTCCAGAAAGTCATTTTCTCTGTTTCGTGTCGTAGATGTGGGATACATTAAGGCCCTCCTACGATGGGTCACTTCTTGTCAACATCAGCTCATTATCCAAGAAGTTGACTTAGAAACAACCCTTTTAGTACTTTGAAGCTTGCATGCCTCAATGGCAAGTTTCTCACTTCCGGAAACAAGTTTACATCAATGGCCTTCTTCCAAAATATTTTGCGTGTTGTTTGACATTAGATCATATATTCACACCACATGAATTGTATTGTAGTACCTTGAGGGTCATTATCATTATTGGTGATTCCTCTCGCGCCTGTTAATCGCTTACATTATTGGCTGGTAATCAGACGATGTCTTTCCATGTTCGACTTCAGAACATCTTTTCACATGGATCAACTTGTACATCGGGCGAAGATTGAATGAGTTTTGAAGACCCTGGATCTATTTTCATCCATCTGGGCTGTGATATATTCAGGGACATAAAGACATCAAATGTACACAGAAGCTGCATAGATAGTCATCTAAGCTAGGGAAGATGACTCTTCATATGAAGAATCACCAGTTTGCAACAGCAGACGATTTTCTGTCCTATGTACATGAAAATGAATTTATAAAGCTGAGCATGGGAATGCCCAACTCAGCTAGATCATGAAAATAATATGATGATGATGTATTGTATTGTATCTTATACAGGTCACCTTCCAGTTCAAATACCTCAGATCCTCATGATAAAGCATTTCACTCAACATCAAAAGATTTACGACTTCATGCTTTACGGGGCAACTGTTATAGACATATTTGGGCACTGAAACCCCGATCTTATATGTCGATAAACCAAGTGCTCTTTAATGCCTAAAAGTGTTGTTTCATACCCTAAAAGATCATGGTCAACTGATTACATCATTCCCCAAAAGTTCCACCTGAAAAACCACTCAGAACTGGCCAAAACTGGACCATACTGATTGCCCCACTGTCAAGGTGCGATGCATACTGACTTCTACAGTAGCCAGGTGTGATGCATACTAAAGAGGCCTTCTGTAGGGTGCAATAGGTGAGAATGGACAAATGTCCGAGACAGTTTGCTAAGTGGATGATCATGGAATTTTCCAAAAACTTCCCTATGAAACTTGCCTCTCTTAATTCACCCAGGGATGAGTAAGAGATTCAAGAAATCTCCAAGTGGAACCAAGTGGAATGACACTAATAAAAAACCCAGAGATGACTCACACCCTTGCAGACATCTATAAATGGATCCCTCATCTGAGAGATCTGGAGGCGGGAAATTTTTGTATTTTGTAAGGAAGTGCTGATAGTTTATCTTTGAGAGAAGACATTGTATTGTTGGGTGATCTTGCTTTTCATGAGGTGAAGAGGGCTTTGATGCTGGATCAGACAGTTGGGTTGCAATTCTCCCTTCTACTGTTAATAAAGTTCTTTGAGTTTTCCTCCATACAATCATGTATTTTTGAATTTTGTTGTTTATGAATGCCATTGTATGATCAATGTACTTCTGATTCTGCATTGTTTATGATATAATAGATCGAGATTATTTGATGGTGTTTTGTTACTTTGTCTCTATAGGTATTCATTGAATGGGATAATTAGGAGAAGAGGTGAAAGCTCTATCAAGGGAGAGAGGAATCAAGCAAGGAGTCAAGCGGAAGATCTAGGTTGGTCTCTTTGTTCCTCTCCTATCTATCATACATAAAGGAAATCACAAATTGCTTTGATTGTTTCTTTCTAGGATAGCTGCCAATCCTAGTGGGACTAGTAGATCGAAAAGACACTAGTTTTCCCAAAAACATGATGTGGTTTGAAGAAAAAGGGGAAATTAATCATAATTGAGAAGGTTTTCATCTAAATCATTCCTTAAGAGATCTAGACCCAGATATAACATAAAAACTAGGAAAATACAAGATATCTAATATGTAGATATATGGCATATTTACATTATGTGTAACATGCCTTTATTCTGGATTTAAATGATTTTGCATGAAACCTCATAAAAAATGATATTATTATCAAATAATGTATTCACTTTATTCATTAAATCGTGTTTTAAAATGTATCCAATGTATACGGTATCTTGATATTAGTTATGACAAGTTCCTATAAACTCATCTAGATTCACATAGTAGCCCTTTGGCCTTATGTCAATACCATACAATGCCACATCAATTGACATGTGGCAACTTCCATGCCCACATGTTGCCTCCTCATAAGGCCACATCTTTAGTTATAAATGTCATCCTATTTGATCCATTCATATCACAAAATTTCTATAAAATCCTTTAATAAAACTTATAGATATTCGATCTTCTAAACTTCCACTTTTTCAAATCTAAGATTTCCAAAACTTTTGAATCCATCTAGATTCATGGTTTTATTTTTCTTCCAACTCATTCTTCTCATCTCTTCTATATTTTGCTAAAATCAACGAGTCAAATCTATGAAATTTTGAATTCCCTTTCAGCATGCCACATCAACACACCATGACTTCATGCCATGACACCAAATCCTATACAAAATTCCATAGCACTAGTGACATGTCAATAGAGATTTATGTTTTCATGTCACACTCTAGTTGGGTTCATCCTATGTGGATTTTCCACATCATTAGTGACACAACAATAGTCATGTCCATTGACATTTCATGTAGCACATCCCACTTTGGATGTCATAATCCTAGGTGGCTCCATGTGACCACCATGTGTTCTACACTACTAGCATCTTAATGTTGGTTTTTTCAAAAGATATTTTATGAAGTATCCCACAATATAAAACTCCATATAAATACAAAAAAATGCAAATGCCAAGGGATCTGGTCTCACCTAACCCTATCTACAATACGTACAAACAAAACTTGGGTCATGTTCCAATTCATTTTCCACTCAACTACATGCGCCACTAAACAACATCACTCAGGAACATAGACCTACCAAAAGCACACGTGTTTTAAACTTGCTACTGGTCCACTTCTCCACCAATATGAAACTTAGGTTGAACAATGAACTTAATTACATGGCCAAAAAATCCAGAATTATCCCCACGACAAAGTTTGATTTGTTACAAGACAATTTTCATCCTTCTTCACCAAGAACCAATTGTGCAAGTTGATGTGATCCACCATGTTCTTATGCCTTCTCCTATCCACACGCTTGGATATATATATGGAGTGTATGGAGAGAAAAGGGACATGTCCCTTCAAGTCCTATGGGGTTGACACATGACACCCATACAAGTTGACTCACCAAAATTCTTTAGCCGAAACACATCTCCTCCATGAAATACACATAAGCATTCACTCATGTGTTGGTTGGGGTGTGCCTTTAACTAACAACACCCACTCATTGCACATGCTAAGTCATGTTTTGGGGTACTCACCCAAAATCATTGACCAATTCATGATGTGAGCCATGATTATAAATATTTGTGCTCATACTCAACTCGTCTAAGTGATCTCTGCATAGTAAACTTTTTGCACCAATTTCTCTATGCCTTCTTTGCACACTTTGACCATTCTCCTCTCCACAATGATAGAAGACTAAAGTTTCTCAATACTTCTTCCTTCACACTCAAGGCCTTTTATGTCCACTGCCATCTTTCTCTCTGTCCACATTTCATAAGGAGAGGGGGAAGTATGATGCCATCCTTCACTCGGGTTGCCCAGTCTAACTTCAATGCTTGCCGGCATAGGCCAGCACTTCATTAGGCAGATAATTATGAAAATTAAGGATGGTTTGTATGGGCCTGCTCATGACATGCCATAGGGAAACCAACCAATATTCAATAGACATTAAATGTCCATGCAATGGCCCACCACATTATTTCCCTCCTAGAACTTGTGATTTGTATGTCCCTCCATTGAAGCCAGTCATCAATTTATTTTCAAAAATAAATAATTTACATAACTAGGTTTATATACATGGGTTTTTATGGAAAAAGAGTCTTACACTTTCTCTTGTTCTAGAGTATCTTTCCATCACACAAAATACTCTCTCTTCTGATTATTGTTGATAACCATAACTCTATAAGCCACAATATCCTCTAGCTTCAACTCTGGGTGATCAACAATGAAGGATGCTAAGTGTGATGGCATTCTTATAGACTTCAAACTTGTGTATTATATTTTTTTTTAATGGTTTGTTAGTCATATTCTCCTCACATTCACATCAAGTACCATTGAGGCACTAGATTGCATCATCCACTTTGGTCTATATGGTCCAATATTACTCAATAGTTGTTCTTGGATAGGTATTAATGTGCATTTGGAAATTGTAGCAAGCATCATTTTAAAGAGGCCACATTAGGATTGCAAGTTGACCACCCTCAATGTTGTTTTTGTTGCACATTTTACACATTGTATTACTTCACTTGGCCTTGCGGGTATTTCAAATTCTAGTATCATGATTTGGTTTGAGTGAGTTGGTTTTGGTTATGCTAAAGTTCAATTTGATAGTGAAGTTGAGACTAACCAAGCTATCATCATCCATATTTTTCAATGGTCCAATTTCATTCAAACCTAAGTAATATTAGTTGTTGGATCGTTATTGATGTGCATTTGGAAATTGTAAAAGGTATTGTTCCAGAAAGGGCACATTAGGATTACAAGATGGCCATCCTTAGTCTTGTTCCTATTGCATATATTTTACATGTTATATTTCCTCACTATGCCTTGGGGGTTGTTCATCTTCCACTCTCTAGTCTAACAATTTAAATTGTGAGAGTTGGTCATGTTCATTTTGCTTTTCTAGTAATTGAATCAACATGTTTGTCTTTGTAAATTATGTTAGTTTTTGTAAATGATTTTAGTTTTAGGATTTATCTTGACATAATCTTTGTGGTAGTTAATTTTTTTGTGATATCATAGTGGGATAAAGGACTCCAGTGGAATGATATCTTCAGAAAAATTGAAAATACTGAGCATGAATAACAAAACATTTCTAGTGAAACCAAGTGAATTGTGAACCATGATATGTGATAAAAAATAAAGTTGGAGTATATGAACGAGTACCTCCATTCATGAAAGTCAACAAGGCACTATCTATGTTTTCAAGCTAGCTAAATTTGTTTCACTATGTTAAAAGAGTAATGTTTATTTGTGGCTATCATCTATTGACAAAGCTACTTGTCAATCAAAGGAGCCACTTGTCTGGAATCCACGTGGGGTCACTGTGACCAACTCATGGTCTGTTTGGAGAACACTGGTATACACAAGTGATATTCCACATTTGAAGTCCAACCATTTCTTGAATCATAATACTTTTTTAGGACAAATAGTAACAAAACTATGATATTTTATGGATTTTAATTTATGGACATAATGTTTCATAGTACACTTTTGGTACATGAAAAACATATTTAATGAAACCAACCTGGATTGTGTTTATGTTTTTGCTTGGACGTTGGCTTATCACCAAATCTTGGTTATTTGTAATGTGATCTAGAATTGTTTGTAATGTGTGTCTCTATATAGTCCATTTATGATGAATATTAGATGCTTGATTTTGGTTATTATACTAGAAGACACTTACATACCGAGTATGTCACCATACCAGTGACGTTGTTGCCTTTAAAAAGATGTAGGAAACTAGTGTCTAATGGAAGTACCACTGGGAAACCCTTGCGTCTGTTGCAAGAAATAAATGTATACCATCAAGAAAACTCACAGTCTATGTGTTATATATATATTTTCTGTAACTCATGTCACCATTGAACATTTGACGACATAGGAAGGTCGTTGAATATTCAACAACTTCCTATCAGAATACTCATTGGATATTCAATGACCGCAATGACGAATGGATGTGTTGATACATTAACACTCTCATTGAATAAAACTCTTGTCCATCACATATCTGATGCTTAACTGTCGACTTTAAAGCTTCAGAGCGACAACACTCTTGTTGCACAACTTACTTATGACATTGATTGCCCGACGTCCCAACGTCGGTTTGTTCCATCAGACAAAATGACCTATGTGCCGAATATACGATGTTTTACCATTAGCCTGAAAGTGTCAAAGTGACAACATTTCTATTGCAAAATTTACTTATGTTGTCAATTACTCGATCCATTCCTCAACGTTGCTTTGTTCCATCGGATATCCGACGATTTGTAGCATCGCAAAACCGACTTATAAACATTAGTTTTTAATGAACATTTCGGGCTTCTTATGTGTTAATTAATTGACATCTGAACCGCCGCATATCCAACGGTAACTAAACTGTCGACTATTCGACATAATGCCAGCGACGATTTGACAAGCACCAATGTGTCAGATAGTTGACGCCAATAAGTCCAATATCCAACTAATAGCCGTCAGATTTTGGCCCCATTTGTACTAGTGAAACAAAGTGGAATACATAGAAATAAACATGTTTATTATTATTATTATTATTGTTATTATGTATTTCCACTTGTAGGTTTTAACCTCGTACATAAATTACCTGCATATGAATTCTAAAACAAAGAAAATAAACAATGCGAGAGCATAACACATAAAACACATATACATAGATATTTTCCCCTGAATCCCAAAACCAGGACTACTAGCTTGATTTTTCATTATGTTCCTTTCAATGTTACAATACATATTTAAACATGCCGAAGCATATAATACCATGGACCGAAAACCATCACATCCAAAACCATGGACCGAAAACCATCGCGTCCAAAACCATGTGCAAAAATCATGCACAAAACCATAGGTATGTCTACTGAACCTAACATAGGGTCCAAAACCAAAATTTTCACCCCTCAAACCCCCTATGACTCCCCCTACTACGCAATCAATGCAACGAAGGGGGGGATCCACCCCCTTCTAACCCCCCGGTTAACTACGTGGGCTAGTCATGGAAAGAATATAACACAATCCAACATTTTCCCACTTGTTGTTTTCTTTCCACAGGGGGCCACAAGAGAGCTTAGTCATTTATCTAGCCCTGCAACACCCATTGTTTCTCTACACCAAGATAAATTCTCAGAGCTCATAGATTTTGTCAATGCATTTGCAGTATTCTTCAAAGTGTCCACCTTTACCAACAACACCTTTTTGTCTTCTATCATATTCCTCACAAAGAGATACTGAACATCAATGTGCTTTGTCTTTGAATGATATGCAGGGTTCTTTGCCAAGAAAATTGCACTTTGGCTATCACAATATATCCTTATAGCTCCCTGTATTAACCCCATACTTGTACACAATCTCTGCAACCAAACTGCTTCTGTGCTTGCACGAGTGGCTGCCATGTATTATGCCTCTGTAGTTGATAGTGTCACTATAGATTGTTTCTTACTCATCCAACTGACTGCACCTCCAAATAGGTTAAACACATACCCACTTGTAGATCTTCTCTGGTCCATATCTCCAGCCCAGTCTACATTAACAAAGCCACGAACATCCTACACTTTGTCCAATCCTGGTCTTCCTTGGTAGCACAAACCATAATCACTAGTGCCACCCAAATACTTGAAAACACACTTCACTACTGTCAAGTGCTCCTTCCCTAGTTTTGACATAAACTTGATCAATACTCCCACTGCATGTGAAATGTCTGGTTTAGTACAGACCATCGCATACATCAAGCTACCGATTGCAATTGCATAGGGAACATGGGACATGTCCTCTTCCTCTTCTTGTGTCTTGGGACACTGTTCAACATATAAATTTACACCTACATGAATCGGAACCTTCACCGGTTTACTATCTTGCATATTAAACCTCTGCAATATTGTTTCAACATACTTCCTCTAGTTTAACCAGAGCTTCCTCTTTGTCCAATCTCTTTTAATTTCCATGCCCAAAATATAGTTTGCAACACCAAGATCTTTCATGTCAAATTTGGAGGACAAATGGGTCTTTCAAATCCTGGATAATTTCTTGTCATTTCCAACCAACAACATATCATCCACATACAAGACTAGATAAATAACACGGTCACCAATTAATTTAAAATACACACAATGATCTTCTTTGCTTTTGGTGAAGCCAAGTCCCCGTATAAATGTATCAAATTTCTGATAGCACATCCTTGGTTACTATTTTAACCCATATAGAGACTTCTTTAACTTGCATACCAGTTCTTTCTTACCCTTCACCGCAAAGCCTTCAGGTTGCTTCATGTAGATCTCCTCTTCCAGATCCTTGTGAAGAAATGTTTTCTTCACATCCATCTATTCTACCTCAAAATCAAAAGAGGCAACAACAGATAAAAGTATCTAATAGAAGTTACCTTGGCAACAAGAGAAAAAATATCACCAAAATCAATTCCCGACACCTGGGAATAACCTTTTGCTACCAATCGAGCTTTGTATTTCTCGACCTGTTCTCCTGCATTTGTCGTCTTCTTGAACACCCATTTGATGCCAATGGGTTTCCTTCCAGCCGGCAAATCCACCAGATCCCAAGCCTCATTTTTGTGCAAATATGCCATTTCATCAACCATGGCCTCTTTCCACAGTTTTCCATCCTCTTAATCTACTACTTCCTTCATAGTTCTGGGATCATCGTCCATAATAGATAAAGCAAAATTTGAATAGAAAGTAGATAGAATATACCTTTCTGGTTGCCTTCTTTCTCGAACTGATCTTCTCACATGTAGAGTTTGTGGCTCTTCATCTTCTGATTCCTTCTATACTGTAGAGTCTGATTCTTCCTCTTTTAGCTCAAACTCTATCTTCTTAGGTTACTTTGGTTGGACTTCATGTTTAATAACATCTTTCACCTCTCTGAACACCACATCTCGGCTATACACAACCTTCCTTGTTACTGGGTTCCAAAGCTTATAACCATTTAAACCATCCTTATACCCAATAAAGATGTACTTTTCAGATTTACTACCCAACTTGGTTCGTTTCTCCTTTGGAACATGTACATATGCATCACATCCAGATACCCTTGGATGTGAAAGAGAGGTTTTCTTACTAGTCCATACCTCTTGTGGAGTCTAATCCTCCAATGCTGATGAAGGTGATCTATTGACCAGGTAACATGCTGTCTCTACCACCTCTGCCCAGAATTCCTGTCCTAACCTGACACCACTGAGCATGCTTCTTATGCAGATCCCAGTCCCGACAATGGAACCATTTGTTGGCTTAGTGGGGCCTGAGCCAGGTTCAAAAATGAATTAGCCAAGAAAATCCCGGTACTACTGGCCTTTCGGCAATAGTCCGCGAAGCGCGGACTAAGGTCTCACCCGAAGTAGTATGGGAGGGTGCTAGAACCAGGTTTCCTCACCTTGGGAATGTCTGATATGAGGTGATATGTACGTGGTCCAACCTTTGCACTTACTTTGCTATGCGCATCAGCGGACACCCCGCGCCCTACAATATTGTCTTCGTACAGTTCTAGCCGCAGTGCGACCCGTGTTATTTACCCAAGTCTTCCTTAATTAGGTTCTGTTAGCTGATTACTTAGATCATAAGAATTCATACAAGTACTTATCAATTGTGTGCAGTAAATAACAGAGTAAAATTAATGCATAACATCAAAATACGGATTCAAGAATAGATGCACAGAATAAACTTCTCTTTATTAACTTTCAATCCCAATTACAGACCCGACTCCGCCCTGCGCACTCAACTGCAAGGGCTCGTGCACTCAGTTGTAGACTCTACTAGGCCTATGCACACTCAGCTGTAGAGCCTCTTTCTACTACTATGACCCAGTACACTTCAGATCCAATTCTAACTCCGAACCATGCCTTCGCTATTCTATCTATGATTAATTTTTTCTTACACTTAGAGCCTCGCTCTATTGATACAATCCCATGGTCCGTGGACCATGGGTAGGCCGACACAACTTTACATTAAATTACAATATTTTAGGGCGGATAACCCTATGACTCATCCTAACTTCGTGCTCCACGCCCACAATTCGTGGAGTCTTACAATACAATTGACCAAAACTTGGGCCTTGAGCCCCAAAAACATGCTATAGGGTATCCCATGCCCAACAAAATATTATTTTTTTAAATTTTATGTGAAAAAATATTTTTATAATATATTTTATTTGAGTTTAAAAAAAACAATAATATTGTAATATTATTTTTAACTTAAATTTTTTATTTTAAAAATATATCTTTAAAATTTCAAAAAATAAAATAAATAAATGTTATAAAAAGTTATAAAAATATTTAATTTTAACCAAAAAAAAAATAGGATAAGATTTATTTTTTTAATTGTTCACGAGACTTTGGATTGATGGTGAATGGGTGTGGTTTTAAAGCACTCTTTGCAATAGGTCACCGTCTCAAATGGATTGTGGGTTTTCCACATTGACTTGGGTTTGGTCTCTAAGAGAGAATGTCACCCCCACCTATTTATTTTCTTTGAATATTGTCATGTGTGTGTATAGTTTTTGTTATATACATATTCATATATATGGTTATTTATTTTTAATTTCTTCATAGATTATAGAAATCGACATGTCGATTTAGTATATATTTATGAATTGTTGTCATGTATATACATAGTTGTTGTCATATACATATACATATATATTTGAACTAGGTTGAGCCTAGGCCAAAGCTAGCCCCAATGTTGGAAAGAAGAACGATATGCCCACAGGTCAACCTCAATGTTGGATAGAATCATTATCTATCCTCTAGTGGGATGCTATCGCCAACGGGATAAAGAAAGGGTTAGCCCCAATGTTGGATGAAAGAACAATCTACCCACCAATGGGATGTTATCAACATGATAGTGTGAAGCTCAAGTGGGATAGAGCCAAGGTCAGCCCCATTGTTGGATGGAAGAATGATATTCCCACTCATGGGATGTTATCACTAGGATTGTGTGAAGCTCGATCGAGCTTGGATGTCTCTTGGGATAGTTTAATTCCCCCAAATATGGTTCCCATCTGTTAAACTCACACATAAATAGATTGGCTAGTTAAGATAAATCATGATATCCATTTTATTCACAATGATATGCATTTATACAATGTCTTATGACCATTGGTTTTCATATACCAAGTGGTATCTTGGATTCCAATGACCATTCACATTCCACACCATAACCCTTAGTGGATTAGGTGTCCAACATTCCCCCCCTTAATCCGAAGGGGTATATATGAGTCCAAGAAGAGAACTATAATACAAAAATACAACAATGCATGACAACAATAGGTTGAATATGCTCTCTCAAATGAAGGTATAAGGTGGGAGAATTTGAGGTCTCAATCGAAAATGGTTTAAGGATGACCACCAACATTGGAATGCTTAGTGCAGTTCCTAGAAAAATTCCAAATATGGTAAGAAGCTAAAGTCTTCTGCCAGAGGAAGTGTTATCTAATGTTGTGAAGAGGGAGACCATTGAGGCCTCAACCTGGAACACTTATTTTAGTTCCCAAAACAATTTAAAATATGGTAAGAAGTTGTTATTCTTCTACTAGAGGAAGTGTCCCTAATGTTCTAAAAAAAGGAGACCATCAACCTGGAAAAGGGAGGTCTCAACCTACAGAAAAAGGGAGAACCTCAACCTCAAAAGGGAGGTTTCACCCTGTGGTGGTTTAAGGAAGGCCTCCAACCAAAGGCATGCTTATGGGGGATTTCTCTGTCTCTGGATACAACTCTGAATCTGGGCATTGTTGTCTCTGGCTTTAGGTTCAAGGAACAGGTTCAAGTTGTGGTTCATATTTGCTTGATGTATATTTGAAGCTTGTAGTGTAGAAATTCTAGCTCTAGATTAACCTGATAATGCAATATAACTAAAGTAAAATACTTTAATCTACTTCTACAATCAAACTTGCATAAGCTTAATCAATTTCAGTAAGATCAAGCTGAACACATATAACCATAAGAAGAATCAATGCACTTGAAACACAAAAGAATACTGAGGGGAAAGCCTCAGATAAAAACCCCACTATTTGTATTATCAGACAAGGTGGAAATATCTCGAAATTACACAAATATTTAGCTCTCATAGCTAGCTAGCTCTCAGTACAATCCCCCTGGATGCTCACAGGAAAACAAGGCTTCTCACAAACCTTCTCCTTAGCCCTCCAAGCCTCCTATTTCCTTGCACAGTTTCTCCTGGGTGATCCTCTTGTTATCAAGTGTAGCACTGATCTCTCACACTGATCTCACACCCTGTAAAACTGCACAATCCTCAAGGAATGAATTCCTTTTGCATGCATGAGTTTTCCTTATAGGAAAATTTATGCAACTGATAGTACAATGTCCTTGTCTTTAATCTCAACTAGGTCTTTCTCAGAATAGACATGCATGAGTTAATGATGAGAGAATCTTCAGTTATCTGGAGTACACTAGTTGAATACATGCATGCATTAACTGACTGAACTCACAATTTGTTCCTCAAACAGTTTGGAACCAATCTAACTAGAATTAACTCAGTAAACTGAGCTAACTAATTACAACTCAAATATAACTCAATCGTATCTCCTTAATTAAGGGATAATCTCCTTAATTTAAGTGATAACTGTTGCATGACTTCAGAAAGACTTCTAACATGAATTTCTCCAACTAATTAACTCAAGATGAATTAATTAATTATTTCCAAGTAGCTGGTGAGACTAAATTCGAATTTAATTCACAATTTTAATTCAAGGACAAATCAAATTTGGAATTTCTGGATTCTATTTTTATCATTTCTTGTTGCTATTTTCAACACTCCCTCTCAACAAGAAAGGAATTCAACTCGATCCCGATCCTGAACCTTTGGAATGTTATGCATAAAACACTACTCTCTAGTGTTGTTGCTCCAGCAACATCAGAAACAAACAAAAATCCAACTTGAATCAATATGATGCATCTGTCATCAAAGTCTCTGACTGCTATTGCCTCTATCAACTGAAAACTTTTCTCTTCGGCTGACTCTTCCTTTTTGCACTGTTGTCAATCCTTCTATGTGCTCTTTAGTATCTGACTGCTCTAGCCTCTGTCACTTTGATCTATGACTACATCAATCCCACATATTCCTCCTACTACTATGTACTTTGGGCTCTCGTAGCAAGGTACGATCCATGAGATAAAACCTCTCAATGGACCCTGCCCAATTTCAGCATTCTTGGGACTATTAGTTCACATCGCCCCACCTCAAACCTGGAGGTATGGCTGCATGTGATCCCTCTTCCCACTTGGCTCAAAATTTCCCGCCACTGGAGGTCTCAACATGAGTGGATTCCTCCACTCGGTCTCCTCTCAGCTTCTCCAATTGTGGCTCCTCCACAATTGTCTGAGACTTCTTCTAAGGCTGCATGTTGAGAGGTAATTTACTTTCCCTCTCAACCACCAAGTCTCTAACATTTTCCTTGCTCCTCAAGGCTTTGCATGCATCTTGAACCTCAAGAGCATACAAGTTCTTAACTGATGAACTGATCCGTTTCACCTGTCCCGTGGTGATGTGTTTAACGAAAACCTTTCCTTTACTAAAAACAACATCGTAGCCTTTTTCCTCCAACATCGCGATCGATACCAAATTCTTCTTCAGTCCAGGCACATAATTCATATCTGTCAAGGTAATAAGAGCTCCATGCTCCCTCTAAAAAGCAACTATGCCCACTCCTGAAACACTATACTTTTCATTGTCACCCATCTATATGCGCATCTTGAGGTCTTTCTCCTCCAAGGTACTAAATAAACTTTTATCACTGGTCATGTGGAATGAGGCTCAACTATTAAGAAACCAACTACAACCCATCATCGATGACACCATGCATGCGATGAGGGTGAAGTCCATTTCGAACTGAGAGGCTAATGCCTCACCTTCTGATCCATTTGAGGATCCATTCTTTGACTTCTTCAATGGGTAATTAGTCACATAATGTCCCATATCGTGACAATTAAAGCATCTCACTTTAGACTTGTCAACCTTCTTCCCTCCATGACAAGAATTCGATTTGGAATGAGAATCATTCTCCTTCCCTTTCCTTGCCTTACTTGCTAAGGCCAAATTTTCTTCATCATCCTTGGATGAAGAACCATCTCGTGTGCTCCTCCTGATCTCCTCCTGCATGAGATCTGACCACAGTTGTTCCCAATCGAACAGTTTATCCCTTCCATTCATAGAGTCCTGGTAGCTATTCTAGCTCTTTGGAAGGACAAGGAGAGTGAGGCTCACCATATCATCATCAAAAATAGTTATTCCCACACTGCTAATCTCATCTGTGCAAGTGGTGAGCTTGTTCAGAGATATGGAAATAGTATCGCCATTCTCCATCTTTATTATTCAAAGATTAACCTTGAGTTCCAATTTCCTGTGGTCGCTACTCTTTTGGTAAAGGTCCTTAAATTTATTGCACATTAAAAATGGAGTATCCTTCCCATGGAGACTCAAGAAAATATGGTCTCGAACTCCCTCTAGGATGATCCGTCTCGCCCTCGCCACACACTTCTTCCACTCAGCCAACTCTTGTGCATTAGTTGAAGCAGGCTTTGGAATTTCTCAATCAACGAAATCCTTCAAGTCGTTGTCTTCTAATACAGCCTCCATGCGATCTTTCCATGCTATGTTATTCGAGCTGCCATCCGAGGCATACTCAAGTCTCAAGCCATATAATGCCATTGACCAACCTGAAGTATGAGATGAATTCGATTTGTACCTACAACCCCAAACTTCAAACTTCAAATTCTCTTCTTAGTATACTAGTCATAACTCTGATAACCTTTTCTCTGATACCGTGTAGAAATTCTGATTGTAGATTAACCTGATAATGAAATATAACTAAAGCAAAATACTTTGATCTACTTCTACAATCAAACTTTCGGAAGCTTAATAGATTTGATCAAGATCAAGCTGAACACATATAACTAGAAGAAGAATCAATGCACATGAAACACAGAAGAATACTGAGGGGAAAGCCTTAGCTAAAAACCCCACTATCTGTATTATCATACAAGGTGGAAATATCTTAGAATTACACAAAACTTTAGCTCTCACAACTAGCCAGCTCTTAGTACAATCCTCCTAGATGCTCACAGGAAAACAAGGCTTCTCACAAACCTTCTCCTCAGCCCTCCAAGCCTCCTATTTCCTTACACAATTTCTCCTTGGTGATCCTCCTGTTACCAACTGTAACAATGATCTCTCACACCCTGTAAAACTGCACAATCCTCAAGGAATGAATTCCTTCTGCATGAATGAGTTTTCCTTATAGGAAAATTTATGCAGCTGATAGTACAATGTCCCTATCTTTAATATCAACTAGGTCTTTCTCAGAAAAGACATGCATGAGTTAATGATGAGAGAATCTTCAGCTGTCTAGAGTACACTAGTTGGATGCATGCATGCATTAACTGGCTAAACTCACAATTTGTTCCTCAAATAGTTTGGAACCAATCTAACTGGACTTAACTTACTAAACTGAGCTAACTAATTACAACTCAAATATAACTCAATATTATCTCCTTAATTAAGGGGTAATCTCCTTAATTTAAGGGATAATTGTTGCATGACTTCAGAAAGACTTCTAAATTTAATTTCTCCAACTAATTAACTCAATATGAATGAATTAATTATTTCCAAGTAGTTGGTGAGACTAAATTCGAATTTAATTCACAATTTTAATTCAAGGACAAATTAAATTTGGAATTTCTGGATTCTATTTTTATCATTTCTTGTTGCTATTTTCAACCCTCCTTCTCAACACGAAATGAATTCAACTTGATCCCGATCCTAAACCTTTGGAATTTTATGCATGCAACACTACTCTCTAGTGTTGTTGCTCTAGCAACACTAGAAACAGAAAAACATCCAACCTAAATCAGTATGATGCATCTGTCATCAAAGTGTCTGACTGCTATTGCCTTTGTCAACTGAAAGCTTTACGCTTCGGCTGACTCTTCCTTTCTTCACCATTGTCAATCCTTCTCTGCGCTCTTCAGTATCTGACTGCCCTAATGTCTGTCACCTTGATCTCTCACTGCATCAATCCCATCGATTCCTCCCGCTACTATGTACTTTGGGCTCCCATAGCAAGGTACGATCCATGAGATAAAACCTCTCAATGGACCCTACCCAATTTCAGCCTTCTTGCGACTATCACTTCACATCGCCCCACCTCACCCCTAGATGTATGGCTGCATGTGATCCCTCTACGCACTTGGCTCGAAATTTCCCCCTACTAGAGGTATTAGCATGAGTGGATGCCTCCACTCGGTCTCCTCTCATCTTCTTCAATTGTGGCTCCTCCACAATTGTCTGAGACTTCTTCAGGGGCTACATGTTGAGAGGTAATTTACTCTCCCTCTCAACCACCAAGTCTCTAACATTTGCCTTGATCCTCAAGGCTTTGCATGCATCTTGAACCTCAAGATCATACATGTTCTTAACTCGTGAACTGATCTGTTTCACCTGTCCCGTGGTGATGTGTTTAAGGAAAACCTTTCCCTTACTACAAACAACATCGTAGCCTTTATCCTCCAACATCGTGATTGATACCAAATTCTTCTTTAGTCCAAGCACATACTTTACATCTGTCAAGGTAATAAGAGCTCCATGCTCCCTATGAAAAGCAATCGTGCCCACTCCTGAAACACTATACCTTTCATTATCACCCATCTCTATGCACATCTTGAGGTCTTTCTCCTCCAAGTTACTGAATAAACTTTTATCGCCGGTCATGTGGAATGAGGCTCCACTGTCAAGAAACCAACCACAACCCATAATCAATGACACCATGCATGTGATGAGGGTGAAGTCCATTTTGAACTGAGAGGCTAATGCCTCACCTTCCGATCCATCTGAGGATCTGTTCTTGGACTTCTTCGATGGGCAATTAGTCGCATAATGTCCCATATCGTGACAATTAAAGCATCTCACTTTAGACTTGTCAATCTTATTCCCTCCATGAGAAGAATTCGATTTGGAATGAGAATCCTTCTCCTTCCCTTTCCTTGCCTTACTTGCTAAGGCCAGATTTTCTTCATCATCCTTGGATGAAGAAGCATCTCGTGTGCTCCTCCTAATCTCCTCTTGCATGAGATCCGACCATATTCGTTCCCAATCCAGAAATTTCTCCCTTCCATTCACAGAGTCCTCGTAGCTATTCCAGCTCTTTGGAAGGCCAAGGAGAGCAAGGCTCACCATATCATCATCAACAGTAGTTATTCCCACACTGATAAGCTCATCTCTGCAAGTGGTGAGCTTGTTTAGATATGTGGAAATAGTATCGTCGTTCTCCATCTTGATTCTTCGAAGCTTATCCTTGAGTACGAATTTCCTCTGTTCTCTACTGTTCTGGCAGAGGTCCTTCAATTCCTTCCACATTGAAAATGGAATATCCTTCCCATGGAGACTCGAGACAATATGGTGTCGAACTCCCTCCAGGATGATCCGTCTCGCCCTCGCCACACACTTCTTCCACTTAGCCAACTCTTATGCATTATTTCAAGCTGGCTTTGGGATTTCTCGATCAACGAAATCCTTCGAGCTGTTTTCTTCTAACACAGCCTCCATGTGATCTTTCCATGCTATGTAATTCTAGCTGCCATCCAAGGCATACTCGAGTCTCAAGTCATAGAACGCCAATGACCAAACTAAAGTATGAGATGAATTCGATTTGTACCTACAACCCCAAACTTCAAACTTCAAATTCTCTTCTTAGTATACTGTTCACAGCTCTAACAACCTTTGCTTTGATACCATGTAGAATTTCTGATTGTAGATTAACCTGATAATGCAATATAACTGAAGCAAAATAATTTAATCTACTTCTACAATCAAACTTCTGGAAGCTTAATATATTTGAGCAAGATCAAGCTAAACACATATAACCAGAAGAAGAATCGATGCACATGAAACACAGAAGAATACTTAGGGGAAAGCCTCAACTAAAAACCCCACTATCTGTATTATCATACAAGGTGGAAATATCTCAGAATTACACAAAGCTTTAGCTCTCACAGCTAGCCAGCTCTCAGTACAATCCTCCTGGATGCTCACAGGAAAACAAGGCTTCTCACAAACCTTCTCTTTAGCCCTCCAAGCCTCCTATTTCCTTACGCAGTTTCTCCTGGGTGATCCTCCTGTTACCAAGTGTAACACTGATCTCTCACACTGATCTCACACCCTGTAAAACTGCACAATCCTCAAAAAATGAATTCCTTCTGCATGCATGAGTTTTCCTTATAGGAAAATTTATGCAACTGATAGTACAATGTCCTTGTCTTTAATATAAACTAGGTCTTTCTCAGAATATACATGCATGAGTTAATGATGAGAGAATCTTCAGTTATCTAGAGTACACTAGTTGGATACATGCATGCATTAACTGACTGAACTCACAATTTGTTCCTCAAATAGTTTGGAACCAATCTAACTGGACTTAACTCAGTAAACTGAGCTAACTAATTACAACTCAAATATAACTCAATCTTATCTCAATTAAGGTATAATCTCCTTAATTTAAGGGATAACTGTTGCATGACTTCAAAAAGACTTATAACTTGAATTTCTCCAACTAATTAACTCAATATGAATTAATTAATTATTTCCAAGCAGCTGGTGAGACTAAATTCAAATTTAACTCACAATTTTAATTCAAGGAAAAATTAAATTTGGAATTTCTAGATTTTATTTTTATCATTTGTTGTTGTTATTTTCAACATGTAGATGCTTATCAATTCCCCCCCATCAGATACAAGGTGAGAAGATGAAGAAAACTCAATTGCAATACTTTTAAATACTTGAGAACAAATTCTATGGTACGAGTGAAATATCTTCTTGGTTGTTGAGGCCCATTTCCAAGAAGAAATCCATCTAAGGTGAATCTTCATTCTTGCAAAAGGCTTGATTTTGAAGTGTCTATTTGAATGATGAGTTTTCTTACCACAATGCTCACATGAATGAAGATAAAAACAATGATCTTGCACATGGCTAAATCTGTCACAATGTTGGCATTTGACAATCTATTGTGAATGTGGATGAGGAGCAAGGTCTGAGACATGTGAATATGAACTGTCTTGAAGACACCCAACACTTTGAAACTTGATGGGTTTGGAGTAGTCTAGAGTGTGAAATGATACCTCCTTGTCATATCCAAGACCAATTATGTTCCTATTGTTGACAAGATCCTCTTCTGATGATGGGCTTAGGAAGTGTAGATTGAACTTCTACATCTACATGAAAATATTCTCTTCACTTATTTGATTAGTTTTTGGCAGTTGATGGGAGCCAACTTCAAACTCAAAACAGGTTCAGAATGATGTCTTTTTCCGTTGTAATTCATCTCGTTGTAGTTGTGACTCAAGCTGCCGAAAAATCAATCTTTTCTTGTGCATGTTGTAGATAAATTTTAATATTAGCAATAATGTTTTTGTGTATTTTTACTATGTCATGAGCAATAGACAGTAGCAAAATTGGTAGGAAATCTAATACTTCACCAATTTTGAATCATTTTCCAAACAAATGTAGTGTGTTGATGATACTTTGAGTCCCTAAAAAAATCAACCATATGAGTTTCTTTCAGTGTATAAAACAAGCTTCTTGAAGAAATATGTCACCCACTTCTTAGATAACCGGAGCATGTTAGACACAACCAAAGAAGGTTATTGATTGAGGTTTCTATTAACGAACCGACCCCTAAGAGAAATGCAACCCTGTCAAAGTTTGTTGAGTACAGACAAAACAATATTGAAACCAAAAATGGGCTTTGAATGTCTCAGATGGAAGATTTATGGAAGGCAATTTGTAGTGCACACTAATAAAATGCAAGGAATTTTACTATAAGGACAGACATGGCACCAAGGCCTGTAGTTTTCTAGAGCTTTGCAACATTCTAGATTGCATCATTTATTTCGAGAACAATCTTACATGTGGCAAATATTACTCAAATAAAATCAAAACTAAAAAATATTCAATAGATATATATAGTTCCCACTAGAGCATACAATTCAAACTTTCTCCCCAGAGACGTGTACAATTACACAATAGCTTGAATCTTAAAATGGTTGAATTATATAATATACTTATAAAATTATAAATTGTCTGATACCTTTCTACTTCTCACGACATCGACTTGCATTATATACCATATGACTATCATGTTTAAATAAGCTAATTGGAAAGAAGGTAAATGAGTGGAACAACATGTTGTTGACCCTGTAGACGATGCTTGTGACACTCCATAAATACAAAAAAAATATCATGATGCACTAGAACACTAGATGGGGCCTTCTTGATCGGCTTCGCAATGCCGTACAATCCTCCCAACGAACTTCAATGATGTGTGTATCATATAGTGTTTGGTGCTATTGATATTGTTGTTAAAGGATGCAACAATCTATAATATTCCTAATTGGAATTTAACAGCTAATACGAAGCAATGGACTAAGAACAAAAAATAAACTGGAACTCATACACAATAATTAAAACACCAAAATGTCTAGCAACACAATTTGACCAATTTCATTAATTTTATGATAATAGAGTACATAAAATGAATTGAAGTTTTGTAACATAGACTTGCTATGCAAATTATGCAAACCCCATGTAGTACAACTATGACTTGGAGGAAATATTGGCCCAAACTGGTACTATGCACTACCAATAAAATAACTGCTATTGCTGTTGGAATGGAACTGAAGATTCTTCCCTAAAGAATGCTCGGATCACCTTGAAATTGCAGCCACAGACTCCCCTCCAAAACCCTAGAAATACCTAGAAATGGTTTGGCCCAACTCCAATAAAAACCTAAGCCCACCAAGTGATGCAGACTCCCTAACTAACTAGAAATTCTCCCTACTATAAGAATGAGGATTTTAGGCTCGAATATTTCCTGACAAATTCTATAGAATTAGCCACATACTCGTCTCAATAAACCCACAAAAACCTAGAAAGGGTTTGGGTTGAATCCAACGTGCCCCGGTGACCCCAAGAAATGTGTATGGTTCTAATTAGCTGGAAAAATTCCCTGTAGAAATAATTATGCTTTACAAGACCAATCAATTACTCTAAAAATCGCCTCCAAGCCTCTTTATTTCTCCTTAGCCTGAACTTCCCAAATCTCCCTGTCAAAATGTATGCGCAGTAGTTATCTAGAGACCCCTAAAATCGATAAATTTGGCCCTCCAAAATGCAACACTCTCAGCCTTGCAAATCACCAAAGAAAAACTCGCCCTCACAATGGATAAAACTCTGTAAATTCATCATCCAAAACTCCACTATTTGCTAGTTTCTCTCAGCCCCTTCGAATTTCCTTATGCACCCTAAGAGAAGTGCACTCTAGCTGGAAATGGTCTGCAATGTAGCTCCTAGGGAAGCCTCAAGATGGAATCCTTCTTACTTCCCTAGGGTGACACTCGAAGTTCACTGAAGGTAGAGGTGAAATTCCCGCTCAGAAATTCCTTGTGTTGAACAACATGGTTGTCTTGGCTAAGCAACTCAAGAGAACTAATGTTGAAATTATAAAATTAATAAATATCCCCCAAATGAGAGCCCCCTTCCTCTATTTATAATTGTTGGCCTCTCTCTCCCTTGGTGGCCCCCACTTTCCACTAGTTCACCCTCTTTCTTTTTCTCTCTCTTGCTCCACAAGTGTGCATTCCCTTATTTTCTCTCTTGTGGCCTTGTTGATGCCTCGAAAATCGTTGCAACAACATCGGGGAAAACCACCCTGTCCGGACCTTAATCCAACTCCTTTTCCGTTTGGTGTGGTGGCTCCGACTGGAGATAATGGGACCAGTTTCCCAATGATGAATAAAAAGGGGATGGGTAAATGAGTGGTTTTCTAATAAAATGGTAATGGATGAATGATTTAATCTAAAAAGTAAAAATATGAATAACTATTCTATCCCGGGAAATTTTTATTTCTAAGTGCAATGTTTGATAATCTCTATTCACAAATAAGCATATAGATGACTCTATTTGATAAACAAAGATATTCATTCATATAATAATACTTTGTTCAAATAGTTGAACAAAGTAATCAATAAAACATGTTACACTTATCCTTTATATATCACTGATACATATATGACTAAAAGAATAACATCCCTTAAACATCCAATAGTGAAAAAAACAAGGAATGCTATTGAAAACACATACATATATTCAATGATAGCAAGAGTAATCAAATAACGATTCACATAAAAGAATGAAACTAGTTCATAGATAGTAGTACTATATGTGCTGTAAATCATTCCCAATATCAATCGCAATTCGAATTCCTTTTTCAACTCAGAGGTACTTTCATATCAAGGCAATAGTGCACATCCACATAAAAGCTTCTTCGTTAAAATTTGGAATAATGGCCCAGTCTTTATAAAAAATATACTGGAAGTACAATAGTGCAACTTCTAGGTTTGAGTCTTATACAAAAACTGAGGACCCTTTCTAAATGCATGAAAGGGTCTATAAATACTAATTAAACTAACTAACTACAAAAATAAAATGCTATTTAATTGGTACAACTAGATCTTGAATATCTTCTCCACAACAGGTTCGGTAGTTGGCAGCATGATTCATTACTTCGGTTGTTATCCCTTTGATCTAAGTTGGCAGATTGCAAGCATCGGTTCCAATTCTGTAGGGCGGCTGAGACGAGAATGGAGCTGAGTCAAGTACGTGGCATCATGTATCTCGGGAATGATACAACCGATCACATCGGTTAGACACTTGAGGGCGGCTCTCTGGCTGTATGGTTTTACCAAGAACAAGCAATATGTGTCCCAAGTTAAACTTTGGATCCTTGCGATTAACCTTCCATTCTTCTCCAACTCCTGGTTGCATGCTTGCTCTAATGTCTTAGCTGATAGCAATTTACCTGGGGTACATTTGAAATCATATTAGATAGATAGAGAGTGTTATTGATTAATTCAATTAAGTTACTTGTAGATAATCTACATCTAGAAACTTCTCACTCTGCCTTTATCAACTGAGACTGCCATTCTAAGAATAGATTTCCTTGTGTGATTCTAGGATTTTGGGTAAATTTGCTGCCTGTCCCTCACTGGTGTCTTGCCAAGCAAGAAAATTTGTCAGGGTCTTGTCGGCCTGCTCCAAATCCTGTCTAGCATCAACTGATTTATCGATTATTGATGTCGTTATATCACAAAGGGGCTCAACCTAAGAAATATTATGGCATAACAGTCTTAATTGTGTCACCAATGCCTTATTAATCTGTAGCGCTTCTATTCTAAAATTGGCAAGTTGTGGAATACTCTTGAACTTATCTATTTGAAGTGATAGCTGAGCGATTTTCTCATCTTTCATTTTCACCATTAGTTCATTCATCGTCTTTAATTTTGCCAATGCTTCTGATAATTCTTTCTTCTTTTGAATTGCACTTGAGTCTATTCTCTGTTTTTCTTCAAGCAACTGCTTATTCAGTTGATTATTTAATTGCTGATGTGTCGATAATTGTTGTTCCAACTGTTCAACTTTATGTTGTGCTTTAGACAGCTGTGTTTGCAACAAAATAATTTCCTGGTCTTTTTCTTTTAGTAGATTACTCACTTCCGATGCCTTATCCATAGTGGCTACTGAATAAGCTCCGGCATACTGGGAAAGCTTCGTTAGGTCATTGGAAGGATCAAAATCCTCTTTCCAAACTACATTGGTTGTCTCTGTTTGTTCTGGAAACAGGGAAGGTTGATCAAGCCTTCTCCTTTTCCACTGTCGTTTCACTATAGCCCTGTGTTTTGGGCTGTAAAAGACATCTAATGGAGGTATGTCCTCCACCTACAAAATGATTTGATCTGAGGGATTCTTTGGAATTATTTCTAAATCTGTACTAGGGGGTAGGCCGCTGGTTCTTTCATTCGGAACCTTTGTTGATGATGTATCCTGTGTATCTGTTGTTTTGGGTGTATCGACACCTTTTGGACCTTCCAGATTGCTTATGATGGAGTCAAATTGATGCCATTTTTGGAGTAGTTTCAGATCAATCTGGGTATCCACATTGATATTTTCGCTGCCCTTATCCTGCTCCTTTTTATGCTCTTCCTCATGTATTTTCTCTTGCTCTTTATTTTGTACTTCCTCCTGCTCTTTCTCTTTATCGGTCTCAAGAATCTTTGATGCAGCAGGAGGTTTGTCGATGAGTCATTGTTCAGGCTCGCTTGATTGTGTTGTCGGGGTAGTAGCTAGTAAATCCAGGGGCAGAGTTTGCAACCTCTGTTCTCTGAGTTTATTGAATTCTACTAGCCCTTCATCATTATATCTCATTTTAGCTAGTGCTTGGACCTGGAATAATGACTTGGCCAAAGAAAATAAGTCATCGAAATCGTCTTCCTTATGATCAAACTTTGTGAGTTTGGCCTGTTCAAGCACATTGTAGACGACTTTCCTTGGGTCAATCGCCTATTAGGAATGGTGGCAAGACTTAGCATATTTATTTTTTATGCTTCCTTCTCTGCATGCTTATAGTCGTGCAAAGTATAAACACTGCATCTTAGAGGAAAATGAGGCCAAACCTGCTTTTTTGAAGTCCTCAAAGTCTTGGTGGCTCCTACGGATGTAATTTGATAGGCTAATTCTCGGGCCAACAACTTGTCGGGTATGCACAAAGGAAGGACATGAGGCCTGACAAGGCTACCAGAAACCCTTATGTATGTGAATTTATCCTCCCCGAACCAGTTTCCTAGAGCGGTTAGGTCAATCTCTACTTGTGAAGAAATCTTCGGGGCAGGCTTGTCAAAAATGGCACGATAAATGGGCAACATAAAACCATTACAAATTTGATACAGGTGGTCCTTATAGTGTGCTTTCCACAGCTTCTGGTGATAAATGTGAATCGGCATGGGATCTTGTGGAGTCCATCTCCACCCCAGTACAGGAAATTCAGAGTTGAAACAAAGAGTATCTAAAATATAGGCACTAAAATAAAACAGAGGAATAGACCTATCGGTGACGCGAGTTTTATTTCTAAACTCAAGAATAGCAGTGGATAACTTATCTGATAATATATTTCCCCAATCCATTATCTCACTATTAACAGCCGCTTCCATTAGAGGAACCATTTCAATCGTGAATTTTGCGGAATCATGTAATCCACAAATCCTACACATCATTGCCCCGACGTAACAGTAAGGAGAACATAATGAATCGACAGAGTACTTACCCGAAGATTCGTGTTTGTGCCTTGCAGGACTCTGTCTCCATTCCCGAATAGGGGTTGATTCAGTTTCATTCTCACTTGTGAACTTCTCCAGAAATTCTTTATTGTATTTCTTTTGTGGTTCACGCAAGTGGTACATTTTTCTTAAATCATTAGGTTGGAACGAGCCGAAGACTCTCCCGTCGACTGTGCAGAATGTTCTATTCATAACAGGGATTTCCTCTACTGTCCATCGCACTACAACTGTATATGGAATAATTTTCTCTCGAGCTGCTATTCGGTGTAGATATGAGTCAGCTAAGTCCTTTAGGGAAGCCTCTGACTTTCTAGTTGAATCTGTAGTAGCTTGCACCGATACCGTTTCAGGCTCTTCAACTTCAATTAGATTATAAATTCTTTGCTAGCCTGTGTTGTCGAGGCCAAGACAGGTAGTGTCTGAAATCAATCCTTTCTTACTTGGTCCTGGATCAGCGGTAGATTTCCCTGTTACTGTGGGAGCTGATGGTGCTGCAAACCTCTTGGATGTCTTCCCCATTTGGCTTGAATTTGTTGCTTCGGTGGAGCTCTGCGGAGGGAATAAAATGAACGTAATGTAGAGAATAGGTGGTGTGAGCCAATATGAAAGAGTTATATCAATTAACGAATAATGAATGGATTAAAATAATACTACTGTGGATACAATCTCAGGAGAGATCTTGGCATAACTACTCCATTAATTGGCCACTTTAACCTGTCAATCATTTTAAATACCCATCATATCGTTTATACGCCGAATAATTTATTCAAGCCTGGATTGATTTTTTGGCGGATAATCACAAGTGAATCGCTATCGGGAATAGGAAGGTTTTTAATAATAATCTAAAATAATATATGCAAGTCTTTTCAATCTATTTTGAAATTCGCGCTTAGCTTTATCGCAATCGGAATCAGAGAAATGCTTGGGTAATGATATTTGTGTCATTACAAAATCCCCGATCCCCGATGGTGATACACCTTATCGCATCGGGAGTTTTTTAAAGGTGTCTTTAACGTGTGTGCGCTACATTCCCCGATTGCCGATAGCGATATCGCATCGGAGAAAAGTGGGAGGGCCTTTTGTTACACTTTCTTGCCTTTCCCGATATCCGATAGTTATTCACTTTTCGGATTAGGGTAAACCAATGGGTCTTTGCGTTATGCATCCTTTGTTGTTGCAATATGCGATCTTGCAATCGCTTTATCGCAATAATAAAGAATTATATATTTATTTCATAAGACCGATTTATATTTGTTCAAAAGGTTTATAATGTATTGTTTCTTTTGGACCTTTTGATGAACGATGAGTTGATACCAATTTTATTTACACATCTATAAAAGGGACCCATTTCATATTATAGTTAAAAAGAAAATTTTTATGAAATGGGGGGTTATTTTACAACACAACAGGCCCCCATCTGCCAATGAGTTGCAATGTTGCCTTTTCACCCAAGCTCCTCAAGCTGAAATTATATCCGAAACTCGAACTACAAAATTTTTCTATGCCTAGCACCTCCCCAATAAACTTCGTTAATCTCCTCAAATGAAAAATCAAAATTGAGGATATTATAGTCCTCTCCACCAAAAATTGCTTGTCCTCGAGTAATGCCTAAACAAGCACCCTCTCTAGCCGTTGATCCCCACTGTTACTAAAAACTATGCCAGGGTCCCAGATATGCCACGGAATGATCCCTAACATTTGCAGTGTCCTATCATGAAGGAATCCCTTAATACTAGGATCCCAAGCTATCATGCCCAACGTGAAGCTCCCCTCGCTCCACTCACTATCCTGCCATGTATAATCACCATAAGCCCTCTACATACCATGAATGAGTAGGGAATCATGATCATGATAATGTAGCACTATATCCAACTCCTCATGAAGCTTCCGTACTGAGTGATCCATCTCATACACTCTAAGAGTAAACTCCTAAAGATACCACGCAATCCCTATAGAGATAAAGTCTCGCTCGCATGAGCTTCCCTTGATGTCTTCCTGTTGAAGCCCTTTCCATGCTGAGAAGTCCCCCACACCATCGACGAATCACTAAATCCCAATGGAATATCTGAATGATCTCTCCCTATTGAAATAGGTTCATCCCCAGGGGTAGTTGTATTGGAAAATCCTATGATGCTTGGATACCATGCTAGTCTAAAATGGGTTCCACCATGCTGTCGCTGTGCAACTCTGACCATAACAGTCTTCCCATCATGTGCAAGTTGTATCCTCCTCTCTTGGGACCTAATAGCAAAATATTTATAGAGCCCCAACGCATCTGGCCCAAGAATCTCCACAATGTCACGACCTACCCATCCAACACTCACCCTTATCCATCACAACAACTATGAAAACCAACCTTGCCATGCGAGAAAGGTCTCAATTCTCCCCCACATGTCAAACCAAGTGTGAGTTGGGTTATCTTTGTCCCGATCCCACTCATCACAAAACAAAGTGTCCCATCAACCAACCAACTCCCCGAATTCCATAGCTAGAACGGTTGCAGCATAGTCCTGACAGTTGTTGGCACCAACCTGTACCACATCTCAAGTCCCTATGTGCAATCAATACATGGAATCCCTACATCACAAACCAATCTAGTGCGTGCGAAATTTCCCTTTGTCGGCCATACCATGTAGTGTAAGCTGTCATCTTTCCTCTTGAAAGTGCTCCCAAACACTCCCTAGAGTCTAAACATCCTTCTGCAAGTAAGGTCCACCAACCGTTGTAGATGCTTATGAGACACATTAGAATGTCTCGCCAAAAGTGGGTCATGCATCTCCCTGAGTGTGGGCTCAAGGGTGGTGCAAGTGTTACCTCTACAGAAGATCCGACTACCCCCAAGCATGCATCCACCGACTCGCGTCCTAACCATATGCCAAAGATGGAAAGCCTCTCTCTTGACGCACCATGTATCGTCAAACTGTCTCAAACCATCCTCTATGGTCCTATTTCTCATGATGCGAGCATCAAGGGACAATCACTAGCTAAGTGCTAAGGATCTCAAATCTGTCCATCAATTAAGCTAATTGATTTAAATTTGATCACTTCCTCTAGGATGCATCTCCCTACCTCTTGGCATTTGGTTTATTCATTCTCGGCAATAACTCCATAACTATGCGGTTGAAAGTGACTCTAGTTGTTCAACATCAATTTGATAGATGGATTAAAATATTCCTTTCAATGGATCCACTTCTACATGGATCTAAGTACAAGCATGTGAGTCTAGCTCAGGGATTAATTTATCCCCATAAAACCCAAGCACGTTCCAATATCAACAAGATATTTTTCATGTAGAAGATTCAAATCAAGGTGACACACCTAGTCAAGCACTACATAAGGGACATCCACTTCTAAGTTAGAATCTAGTGAGGTATATCTCCCTTAATCCCTTGGAAAATGGATTGCTATGAAAAATCAAATATTTTCTTCCTTATTCTCAAATCGAAAGGCATTACACTCCCTTTCATGAAGTAGATATGAATCGTTCCCTCAATTAATGCAAATAATTTATTACGTACCCAAGCCTCCATTGATTTAGGGGTTGGTCATGGCCCCATTAATCCATTGACTAAGGATATTTCTTAGAAGGAGATTACATTTATTCTTAGTAATGCATGCTCATTGTGCCAATATGGAATTCATATAGTTTTTTAACAAATTCGAATTTTGAAAGATGTGAAGTCCTTTCTTCTATTAAGATTTTAAGCACACAACAAAGATTTAGACAAATTAGAAATAGACAGACATAAAATATTTCAATGTGTTACAATAATTTTTTATATTTGACATAATTTAACTTTGAGGTTAATGTCACACCCAAGGCAACCACAAAATTGGTGTATGATACCCCCTTGTTTCTGGGATGAGGGCCCTTCCTCCATGCAACGATTTGATGACTATAGTCTATAGAGGTGTTCACACTCTACCCCCCTCTAGATTTTAACATGTGACCTCTTAGGAGGAAACACGTATTCTTCACCATTAGGTCCACTCAAGCTAGGGTTGATCCCCTTTTATTAGTGACTTATGTAGTTGCACTACCAAATATCCTCTAACTACCAACACTAATTATTATATACTGATTTAGTTAGTCACTTAATGCTTATATCGTTTATTACACATCACTAGAATATATATTAAGACTTGTAATATATTACTTAGTGTTACTTAATCTAACACCCTCTCTTGATTTTTTTTTTTGTAATTTCGGTAACGATGAGGCTACATCATGGTCACGTCCAAGCATAACACCTGAATAGGGCGGGGAATTGAACCTATGACTTAACATCTAGGAATTCCTGATCCAGGTGGATATTGGTGGCCACCCGCCTATTCCACTTGGTCCCCAAACACTGTCTCTTTTATTTTTTCAATTTCCTTAATTGTATCACAATTTACTATTTTTGGCATTTTTTCAAGTTGTGAACTTCCGGAGCCATTTTGATGCCCTAAAAGACCAAAAAAGTTCCAAACAACTTTAACAATTTGTTTTCAGCCTCCTCTTCGATATCTTCCAAATGAGGTATTATGATAGCCAAAAAAAGACCGTACGCCAAAGTTATGAACTTGGGAAGTTGATGTACCAATTTACACAAACGGGGCCCACAGTTTTGGTGCTTCATCTCCTAGTGTTAGGTTTTTGTATGTTTAGGGTTTTCCATTGATTCTCAATAATAAATAGGCCTTTGAGCCTCATTGTAACATAGTTCAGAGCATGTATCCACCACATCTCTTCTCAGAGATAAGCTACCATCGCCCGAGCTAGTTTATTTCCATTATGTTTGTAAGCATATTTCAGTATTTGATATTAATGAAATGAAGTGTTATTTCTATTGCATCTCAATATTTATGGTTATATCTGTGATTTGTTTCATTCTTGTTTAAGTTTAGATCAGTCGTATTAGAGAAGTTTTCTCTTTCTATGTTTTTCTTTGCATGTCCCCAACAAGGTCGGGATATAAGGAGTTATGGCTTGAATTGGTCGAACCGTTGCAAGACGAGCTTCGCAAACCCTAATGACCTCCCATGGTGGAAGAGAAGAAAGATGAGGGGGCAAGAGATCCTTCCAAAATCTTGCTCGAAGAAGCCCTCGAGCGACAGAGGAACGCAATGATGGAAAAATTTGCCCAAATCCTTTAGTGGCTGCCCAAAGGTGATGCATCTTCTTCCAGCAACCACTCTAGAAGCGCCACACCCTTTAAGGTACAAGTTAAATTTGACATTCCCATATTTGAAGATTAGATATATGTGGACACCGTAGATAAATGATTAAATATACTAGAAGGATATTTTTATGTTCATGATTTTTCCAACTGGGAAAATTTACTTGTGCACTTCTCAAAGATGCCCCCCACATCAAGGACCGGTCAGAAACCTACTGTGAGAAGAAGGAAGAAAGTACACCCTCACTTTTTTTAGCCACACTCGCTTGGATTTTTTTCAGGACACCATCAAGGAGTAGTACCACCCTGCCATGAGCTATGAGGATAAATACATAAAGTGGACCACACTATGGTAGGGAAGGGACCAAGACATGTTAGAGTTTACCAATTTTTTTGATACCCTTCGCACCAAGTTGGGTATCAAGGATTCTGAGCAACATTTGGCACTCAAGTACTGCATTTTCAACACAAATACATCTAGGACGAGATGGAGTTCCAAGACATCTCCTCACTTAGCACGACGTACTAATATGTTGTCAAGATTGAGCGGAAGTTTAAATAGAAGAAGCAAGACTTTGGATCTACGAATCCGAAGCAAGGGAAAGGAACCCCCAAACTACAAAGCAAAGGACAAAGCTAATGCGGGGTGATCTAGGACAATCCGCCAAGGCTACAAGAAAATAACAGCACCCCGAAGACAAAGAAGGAGATGAGAAAATGTTTTGAGTTCCATAAGAGCTCCACCACAACACAAGTGAGTGTCGGGCCAAGCAGTCATTGGTGGCTGAGTTGAAGGCCTCCAAATCAGACACATGTTCTGAATCTAAGTCAGAACACAATAAGGGGAAAGAAAAGGGGAATAAGATCATTAATGTGGAACCCAATGCCACTGTGGCCACCACCAAGATCCAGAAGAATGAACCTGAAGATCGAGAGGAGGGGGAACACCTATTCCACTCATAGATGTGGGTGAAGGGTTCTCTGTTGGAGTTCATTGTTGATAACAAGAGACAAAATAAACTCATTTCAGTAGAGGTCATGAAGTGGCTGGGCCTACTAACTACAACACATCTTCAACCATACACCATTGGGTGGCTTCGCCAAGGACGAGATATTCACGTCAGCCAACAATGCCGCCTTCCCTACAACATCAAGCCCTTCACGGATGAGGTACTATATGCTGTTGCTCCTCTTGAAGTTTGTGATGTATTATTAAGAAAACCATACTTGTGGAAGTGACATGTTGTATATGAGTCTAGGCATTGCTCTATGATTATTACTTTAGGCAATAAGTTGTAAAGGATATCGGAGGTAACCCCACCTACTGCCATCTCTTTGATCTCTGCAAAGCAATGCAATAAGATCATTTCACAGACTTGGAAATTTATTTTCCTTAAGATTCTCCCTCACGGAAATAATAATATTGTGGCCATAACTTCCAAACAGAGCTCCTCCACACAAAAAAAATAGATGGATATGGCTGTGGAGGAGTTCAGGGAAATTTTTACCTAATCTGCAGGGGTACCTCTGCACTGTCAGGTCAAGCATTCCATCGATCTGACCCCGGGCGTGCCGCTACCCAATGGACCGATCTATCAATGTTATGTTATGGAGAACGATGAGATCAAGAGGCAGATTTAGGAGCTTTTGCATAAAGGGCACATTAGGCCAAGCTCATCACCCTGTGGGAGTCTGATTCTATTGCTCAAGAAGAAGGATAGGACTTGGAGACTCTGTATTGACTATCAGGCACTCAACAAGATCATTGTGTTGAGAATAGCAACAAGAAAGGCTAAAAATAGAAATGCTAAAAATAACATTTAGAATATTCCAATTTTAATTTGTCCTTGAATTAAAATTGAGAATTAAAATTCAAATTAAGTCTCACCAACTGCTTGAAAAAATAATTAATTAATTCATTATGGATTAATTAGTTGGAGAAATTCAAGTTAGAAGTCTTTGTGAAGTCATGCAATAGTTATCCCTTAAATTAAGGAGATTATCCCTTAATTAAGGAGATAAGGTTGAGTTGTAATTAGTGAGCTTAGTTTACTGAGTTAAGTCCAGTTAGGTTAGTTCCAAACTATTTGAGGAACTAATTGTGAGTTTAGTCAGTTAATGTGTGCATGCATCCAACTAGTGTACTCCAGATAACTAAAGATTCTCTCATCATTAACTCATGCATGTCTATTCTAAGAAATACCCAGTTGAGATTAAAGACAGGTACAATGTACTATCAGTTACATGAGTTTTCCTATAAAGGAAACTCATCCATGCAGAAGGAACAAGGTTCCTTGAGGATTGCGTAGTTTTATAGAGTGTGAGATTAGTGTGAGTGATCAGTGTTACACTTGGTAATAGGAGGATCACTCAGAGAAACTGGACAAGGAAATAGGAGGCTTGGAGGGCAAAGGAGAAGGTTTGTGAGAAGCCTTGTTAGCCTATGAGCATCTAGGAGGATTGTACTGAGAGCTGGCTAGCTGTGAGAGCTAAAGCTTTGTATAATTTTGATGTATTTCCACCTTGTATGATGATACAAATAGTGCGGTTTTTAGCTGAGGCTTTCCCTTGAGTATTCTTCTATGTTTCATGTGCATTGATTCTGCTTCTAGTTATATGTGTTTTGCTTGATCTTGCTCAAATCTATTAAGCTTTCGCAATTTTGATTGTAGAAGTAGATTAAAGTATTTTTCTTTAGTTATATTGCATTATCAGGTTAAGCTATAGTCAGAATTTCTACACATTGTGCAGAATAGGTACCCAATCGCACAGATTGATGACCTTCTGTACCAGCTCAAAGTATTAACTATCGAGTGTTGAACAAGATCACTATGTGGAATAGGTACCTAATCCCATGGATTGATGACCTTCTGTACTAGCTCAAGGGGGCCAAGTATTTCAACAAGATTGACTTGAAATCTAGTTATCATCAGGTGCCTATCGAACCCTTCAATGTGTGGAAGACTGCCTTCAAATCCAAGGAGGGCCTTTTCGAATGGTTGGTCATGCCTTTCGGGTTGACAAATGCCCTAACAACCTTCAAGAGATTTATGGAAGACATATTGTGACCCTTAACCAATGCATTTGTGGTGGTCTATTTAGATGACATCTTGATTTCAACCAGAGTTGAAAAGAGCACCTCCACCATATTCGAGAGGTCCTCCAAACCTTGTGACAACACAAGTTGTGTTCCATTATGGATAAATGCACTTTTGGCATGACCCATGTTCAATATCTGGGGTACATCATTGATGAGAAGGGTGTGCATGTGGACCCAACCAAGGTACAAGTCATTCAGGATTCTCCAGCCCCAACCACTCTAACAAAGCTCTGCAAATTTATTGGCCTTTCCAATTTCTACTGCATGTTCGTGTTGGGGTTCTCTCATATCACTTGGCCTTTATTTCAAGTCACCAAGGGCAGAGCGAAAGCTAAGTTATTTTGGTCTGAAACCCAACAAAAGGCATTTTCCAAGTTGAAGCAACGCCTCTTCTCTGCATCAGTGCTCACATTACTAGACCTGCAACAACCATTTGAGATTGAGACAGATGCCTCTGCCTATGTTATTGGTGTCGTTCTTACTCAGCAGGGGAATCCAATAGCTTACCATATTTAGACACTTTCAGACACAGTCCAAAAGTATCCCACCTATGACAAAGAAATGTATTCCATTGTGCAGGCCCGCCATTAATGGAAGCATTACAATATGGGGAAGGAAACGTTCATCCACATAGACCACTGACACCTTCAGTTCATACATACATAAGGGAAGTTTCAGAATGATTTCCATCAAAAATGGTCCACATACTTGCAACAATTTCATTTGGACATTAAGTATAAGAAAGGAAGCACCAATAATGTTGCAGACTACCTCCGCTGACCACCAGTCGTGACGCTGATCACTGTGCTCGACTCCTTTGGGAATGAGACTTTGAGGCGACCACATCTTTACAAGAGTGATCCATAATTTGACAACACATACCAGACACTCCAGGAAGGTAAGCAAGTTCCAAAATTTCACCTCCAAGATGCATTGTTATGCCACATGACAGAAGAATTACAAGAAGCGTGAATCCTTTGCAGGCTGTGACGTGAAGCTCAAAGCTGAATTGGTTGATATGGTCAATAAATATGGAGATGTGCTTCAAGAACCAAAGGGATTGCCACCAAAAAGGAGATTTCAGCACAAAATTTAGCTACAACAATATGGTCCACTCCCAAATATCGATATGTATCGAATACGAATTTTGGAAAGTCCAGAAATTAAGAAACAAGTCGAGGAATTGTTAGATAAAGGTGTAATTCATCCCTCTACTTCTCCATGTGGTTCACTAATTGTTTTGGTACCCAAGAAAGATGGGACCTGGTGCATGTGTGTAGATTATCGAGTTTTGAATAAAATTACCATAAATAATCGATACCCACTGCCCATAATAAATGATTTTCTAGATCAATTGAAGAATGCAAAATATTTCACTAAATTAGACTTGAGAAGTGGATATCATCAAGTTAGAATAGCTGAGGAGGATATCTGGAAGACTACTTTTAAAACCAAACAGGGATTGTTTGAGTGGATGGTTATGCCTTTCGGTCTTTACAACGCTCCAGCTATATTCATGAGAGTTATGAATGATGTTTTAAGATCCTTTCTTGATGAGTTTGTAATTGTTTATTTATATGATATTTTGATATTCAACAATTCAAGAGAAGAGCATGTCAAGCATGCCAATTTCTCTTCCATAGCATCTCCACTACATGATTTGAACAATGTGAAGGTTGTGTTCCAGTGGGGAGGCAAACAACAAAAAGCATTCAATGCTTTAAAACAAAAGATCAGTTCAACCAAAATTTTAGCATTTCCGGATTTGAAACAACCATTTGAAATACAAATGGATGCGAGTGACTACGCCATGGGTGCAGTTCTTTTACAACATGGTAAGCCCATTTCATTTCATTCTAAGATTTTTAATGGTGCTGTTATTAACTATCCTACATATGATAAAGAGATTTATGCATTGGTACAAAGTGTGAAGAAATGAAAGCAATACTTAATGGGAAAAGAAACCATTATTTACACCAATCATCAACCTTTGCAATATTTGCAATCTCAAACAAAATTGCTGTAATCAAGGCACTTTCGTTGGACGGGATTCTTACAGAAATTCCACTTGGTAATTAGGTACATGAAAGGTATTTATAACAGAGTTGTTGATATGCTTTCTAGACCGGTTGTTAATGTAGCCATTTTACTCAAGAATCATTCTATTTTACCTGAAATTTATGTTGAACAATAAGCACATGATGCTGACTTTCAAGAGGTATATTCAAACTTGAGTCAAGGCCACCAAGTTGAGGAATTAGACTACCATGTACATGATAATCTGTCGTATCATTTGGGAAAACTTTGTGTTCCACAGGGAGTAAAGAGTAAATGTCGCAAGGGAAGCACATGCTTCTCTTATTGCTAGACATTTCGATGTAAGTAAAACCTTGGCAAATCTTCAGAGGTATTTTTACTGGCCTCATATGCTTGAAAGTGTGTCACATTTTATCATAGGTTGTTCATTGTGTGCAATCAATAAGCCTGGTTATAGGAAACTACGATTATATACGCCACTTCCAATGCCTTCACGTCCATGGGAGAGTGTTTCTATGGATTTTGTAGGAGGTCTTCCTTTATCACGAAAATTTCATGATTATTTGTTTGTAGTTGTGGATAGGTTCAACAAGATGTGCATATTAATGCCTTGTAAAAAATAAATTACAGCTGAAAAAACAGTTGCATGAATTGTGGGATGAATAGTTGCATTATATTTAGCATGCTTACAACTGAGAAAAACACTCTTCTACTCTAACTCCACCTTTTGAGGCATGTCTTCATTATTTGTCTAAATCACCTTTGGATTTCATCTTTGAGAAAGATGTAGCTGTAGATGGACATATCGACATAGACAGAGCAAATAAACTCATTGAGAAAATTCAGTTGATTCACTAAATAGTTCAAGAACAACTAGAAAAGAGTAAAGGAAAGTATAAGGCAAGGCATGATAAGCATCGTGTGGATCATCAATTTCAAGTAGGTGATGAAGTTTGGATTTACATTAGCAAGGAAAGGCTTCAAGATGAAGGTAAAAAGCTGAAACCAATCCGTTATGTTCCATTTAAAATTCTGGAAAAGATTGGTAATAATTCTTTCAAGCTTTATTTTCCTTTATAATGAAAATTTATTCCATTGTTAATGCTGAAAATTTGAGATTGTATGAGCCTCTTTTGATTTAAGATTAAGGAGAAAGTGTACAGATTCCATCAATTGAAAAATTTTCAACAGAATTTCTTGATGAGCTTCAACAAGACACCATACTTGACAGAAGAACGAGGTCATCAAAGAGGGTAAATGTTGATTATCTTTGAGTGGGTCTCAAAGGTACAAATCCATAAAAGGAAAGATGGATTGAAGAGGGGAAGGTGAGGGAACAGTACACTCATCTGTTCAATAACCAAATATAATCTTTTGGGGTCCAAAAGAATTTCAATGGGGAGGAGTGATCAAGTGCTCAAAATTATGCTAAAAAATCAAAGTGTCTAAATTTTGTTAAACTTAGCTTTAGATCAAAGAGCTCTTCATTCTAAATCCAACTATGTGAATGAAATTCAAATTCGAGATCATATGTAGAAGTTAGAGCAAGTCAAAGTTCAAGTTTGACTTGTTCACATGGCAGGATTGTATGACGTGGCAAGGCCCTTCAGCAAATGAGAAGGCACCAAGTGGCAGGCCGCCATTGGCCCCCGTATATCACAAATCACAAAAGGCAAGTGGAAAGGTGTTACCGTATCGGCCCCCAACGTTACCGATTTGCGATTGCGATATCGCATATCGCATAGCGGAGGTGGAAAAGTGGTTATGAATCAACCCCCGATAGAGCTTAGTTGGGATGCGATATATCGCATATTGCAATCAAAAAAGGGGTTGGTGTTTACAAATTGGTTCTGGATATAACCATCGATTGGGATTTTCTGTAGGGCGTTGGATGTGATATTGTTATATGTTGAGTTTTACAATCCCGATGGGTTCGTCTTATCGCAAAAAACTTGTATGATGATGGTTCTGTCGATTGTGATTGCGACTTGCGATGGAGCCTGTAGGAACCATCGCCTAAACTGCCGGATCTAACCACTGTGTGACCACTCAGTCCTAACTGCAATATAGGTGGGGAAGTTGGAGGGACCGCCAATTTCGGTGGAACTTCCAGAATTAGCTTCAGATAATGAATTTAACTGGCAATTAGCCAAATTGGGAGAAGCAAATTGTGGGAGAACTGGGAGAGGTCATAACTTCCTCAGTTCTTATCCAAATTAGGTGCAAAAAGTGTCAAATCTAGCAGTTTGGCTATTATGAACTCATTGAGATAGGTTTCAGAGGCATTTGAGCATTGTAAACACATTTTTGTTGTAAATACACTGAGGAAGTTTTCCCGAATTCACATTTAGACATCTTCAGAAATAACTGTTCTTTTTTCAAGAGATCCAAGACTTTCCTCACATGATTTACATGCTCTTCTCGTGATTTGCTGAATATAAAAATATCATCTAAATATATAATTACAAACTCATGAAGAAAGGATCTTAAAAGATCATTCATAACTCTCGTGAATGCAGCTAGAGCGTTACAAAGACCGAAAGGCATAACCAACCACTCAAACAATCCCTATTTGGTTTTAAAAGAAGTCTTCCAAATATCCTCCTAAACTATTCTAACTTGATGATATCCACTTCTCAAGTCTAATTTAGTGAAATATTTTTCATTCTTCTTCAACTGATCTAGCAAATCATCTATTATGGGTAGTGGGTATCGATTCTTTATGGTAATTTTATTCAAAGCTCGATAATCTACACACATGCATCAGGTTCCATCTTTCTTGGGTACCAAAACAATTGGTGAACCACGTGGAGAAGTAGAGGGACGAATTACATCTTTATCTAACAATTCCTGGACTTGTTTCTTAACTTCTAAACTTTCCAGAATTGACATTCGATACATATCGATATTTGGGAGTGGATAATCTTGCTATAGCTGAATTTCATGATGAATTCCCCTTTTGGTCGCAATACCTTTGGTTCTTGAAACACATCTCCATATTAATTGACCACATCAAACAATTTGGCTTTCAGCTTCACATCACAACCTATAAAGGATTCACGCTTTGTGTCATTCTTCTGGTTGATCATAAGGAGCACAAGTTTCTTGTTGGAATTGACCAGTCGCTTCATTTGCCTTGCACTTCCTAAAAGAGAAGGCTCTTCACGAGGAGGTAATGGAAATATGTAGGGACCATATGGCTTAAGATTTATGAATGTGGCAGTGATGGTGTGACTATGATGTCACAGACCTGACAGAATTATAAACTAGTATCCATAAACAAACCGCATTCGATATATCACAATCAGCGGAGTTCTGGTGGTCTTAAGGTCTGTGAGACTCTACCCTGTTGTGATTTGCAATTGAGATATTGCATCACAACCCAGTACCTGCCAAGGCCAATTTTCCGTAAAGCCTTCCCTTCACCGTTCTGCGATTGTGACTTATTGCATTGCAACCTAATACCTACCGGGGCCGATTTCTACAATGCCTTCCCTGTTGCGAAGTGCGATTGCGATTTATCAAATAACAACCCTGGCCGTGCTTGGGGCCGATTCTTTAATACAACCCGCCCGCAACATGTGATTTGCATTATGAGGGGGCCAATGGCAGGCTGCCACTTGGTGCCTCCTCATTTGCTGAAGGGCCTTGCCACATCATCCAATCCTACCATGTAAGTAAGTCAAATCTGAACTTTTACTTGCTCTAACTTCTGCATACGAGCTCGGATTTGAGTGTTGTTCAAACCATTAGAATCAAAATGATGATCTCTTCAATTTGAAGCTGAGTTTAGTAAGATTATGACACTTTGATTTTTGAGCATAATTTTGAGCACCTAATCACTCCTCCCGACTAGAAGCCTTTTGAACCCCAAAAGATTATATTCAGTTATTGAACAGATGAGGGTACTCTTCCCTCACCTTCCCCTCTTCAATCCATTTGACCTTTGGTATATTTGTGCCTTTGAGACCCACTTGAAGATAATCAACATTTCCCCTCTTTGATGACTTCGTTCTACTGTGAAGTATGGTGTCTTGCTGAATCTCATCAAGAAATTATGGAGAAAAATATTCAATTGATGGAATCTATACACTTTCTCCTTGATCTTAAATCAAAGGATGCTCATACAATCTCAAATTTTGAACATTAACAACGGAATAAATTTGCATATATGAAGGCAAATCAAGCTTCAAAGCATTATTACCAACCTTTTCCAGAATTTTAAATGGACCATAACAGATTGGTTTCAGCTTTTTACCTTCACCTTGAAGCCTTTCCTTGCTAATGTAAAGCCAAACTTCATCACCTACTTGAAATTGATGATCCACATGATGCTTATCATGCCTTGCCTTATACTTTCCTTGACTCTTTTCTAGTTGTTCTTGAACTGTTTGGTGAATCAACTGAATTTTCTTAATGAGTTTCTTTTCTCTATCTATGTTGCTATGTCCATATACAACGACATACTTCTCAAAGATGAAATCCAAAGGCGATTTAGGCAAATAACCAAGACATTCCTCAAAAGGTGAAGTTAGAGTAGAAGAGTGTTTTGCTCAATTGTAATCATGCTGGATATAATGCAACTGTTCATCCCATAAATTAGGATGTTTGTTGCAATATCTTCTTAGCAAATGAATAATTGTCATGTTAACCACTTCATTTTGACCATCTGTTTGTGGATGGAAGGTTGTACTTTTCTTCAACTTGGTTTCCATCAAGCTCCATAAATTCCCAACAAATTGGGAATCACGATCACTTACAATAGAAGTAGGTAATCCAAAATGAACCCATACATTTTGAAAGAAAATTTGAGCCGGTTTTTTTTTTTTTTTTTTTTGCAAGGCATTAATATGCACATCTCGCTGAACCTTTCCACAACTACGTACAAATAATCATGACCTTTTCTTGATAAAGGAAGACCTCCTACAAAATCCATAGAAACACTCTCCCATGGACGTTAAGGCACAAGAAGTGGTGTGTACAATCCTAGTTTCCTATTACTAGGCTTACTGACTGTGTACAATGAACAACCTCTAATAAAACATGACACACTTTCAAGCATACGAGGCCAGTAAAAATACCTCTGAAGATTTTCCATTGTTTTACTTACACTGACATGTCCAACAATAAGAGAAGTGTGCATTTCCCTTGTGACATTTACTCTCTATCCCTATGGAACACAAAGTTTTCCCAAATGATACAACAGATTATCATGTACATGGTATTCTAATTCCTCAACTTGGTGGCCTTGACTCAAGTTTGAAGTTACCTCTTGAAAGTCAGCATCATGTGCTTATTGTTCAACATAACTTTCAGGAAAAACATAATGATTCTTGAGTAAAATGGATACATTAACAAACAGTCTAGAAAGCATATCAACAACTCTATTATAAATACTTTTCTTGTACTTGATTACCAAGTGGATATTGCTGTAAGAATCCCATCCAATGAAAGTGCCTTGATTTCTGCAATTTTGTTTGAGATTGCAGATATTGCAAAGGTTGATGATTGGTGTGAATAATGGTTTCTTTTCCCATTAAGTAATGCTTCTATTTCTTCACACTTTGCACCAATGCGTAAACTTGTTTATCACATGTAGGATAGTTAATAACAACACCATTAAAAATATCATAATGAAATGAAATGGGCTTACCATGTTGTAAAAGAAATACACCCATGGCATAGTCACTTGCATCTGTTGTATTCCTAATGGTTGTTTTAAATCCAATAATGCTGAAATTGGGGTTGAACTAATCTTTTGTTTTAAAGCATCGAATGATTTTTTTTGTTTGCCTCCCCACTGGAAGACAACCTTCACACTGGTCAAATAATGTAGTGGAGATGTTATGGAAGAGAAATTGGCAATGAACTTCCTCCAGTACTGTGCTGCTCACAGAAAACTCCTTACTTCTGTGACTGATTTGGGTATTGGACAATTCACAATGACTGAAACTTTAGAGGGGCCAATCTTCAGCTCACCTCCTCCAACTATGTGGCCCAAATACACTAAGGAATTTTTCATGAACTCACATTTAGACATCTTCAGAAGTAACTCTTCTTTTTTCAAGACAACCAAAAATTTCCTAACATGCTTGACATGCTCTTCTCGTGATTTGATGAAATCAAAATATCAGCTAAATAGACAATTACAAACTCATCAAGAAAGGATCTTAAAACACCATTCATAACTCTCATGAATGTAGTTCGAGCGTTACAAAGACCGAAAGGCATAACCAACCACTCAGACAATCCCTGTGACATTTGCCTCTCTGAATTCGCCCAGGGATGAGTAAGAGATCAATGAAATATCCAAGTGGAACCAAGAACTATCAGTGGAATGAAACTAATAAAAAACCCACAGCTGACTCACATCCTTGCAAGACATCTACAAATGGATCCCTCATCTGAGAGATCTAGAGGGCTGGAATTTTGTATTTTGTAAGGAAGTGTTGTTGGTTTATCTCTGAGAAGAGACATTGCATTGTTGGGTGATTTTCTTATTCATGAGGTCAAGAGGGCTTTTACACTGGGAGGATGATGCTGGATTAGACAACTGGGTTGTAATCCTCTCTTTCACTATTAATAAAGTTCTCTGGTTTTTCCTCCATATAATCGTGTGTTTAGGAATCTTATTGTTTATGAATGCAATTGTATGTTCAATGTGTTTCTGATTCCGCATTGTTTATGATGAGTGGCAAATTCTATCAAGGGAGAGAGAAATCAAGCAAGCATCCAAGCGAGAGATCCAGGTTGGTCCTATTTTCTTCCCTCTAATCTATCACACTTAAAGGAACTCTCGAAAGGCTTTCATTGTTTGTTTCTAAGATAGCTACCCATCTTAGTGGGACTAGCAGTTCGAATCGACACTAGTTTTCCCTAAAACAATGTTGATGTAAGATCATCGGGTGGATCATAGTCGGATGTTAAACCTTAACCATAACCCCACATGAGTCACATCATAGAATTCTTTTGCAACTTCTGAGCCATCTTTTATCACCCGTTTATTCATCATACATTAGGTACACTTCACCTTTTTGTCAAATTTTATATGGATTGTAAATTAATAAATAAGATAGATAAGATGAAAGCCCACAAAGGCTTAGAATAGATGGTTACATGGTGTTTTGTTAAGGAACTTTTTGATGAAATTGTTTGTCATTAAATCTAATGTTGTTATAACATTTTTTTAGAGAAGTTACTCAATTTCTCAATGTGTTAAATCATAAATATATGTCATAATTCTAAAGCACTAAGAACTTAAATAACATCATTTTGAAATAAATATCCATAATATTTTTTTTAAAGGATCTAAGTGAAACATGTTACATTACTTAATGATAAAGTAATTACGGTGGATGGAAAGAGGACAAAAGGCATTAGGATGGAAGGAAAGGAATTAGATGTGATTAATGTGATTACATTAAGTTGCTCCAAAATATAAGAAGTGTTTTTCTTGGATGATTCATGAATAATTAAATAAAAGGGTCAATTAACATGATAAACATTTATATATATTGTAAGAGGATATTCATTGAAGTAGCATGATCCGGATTATCCATAGTATTATGTTTCTTATGTCGACGTTTCGAACCCCAAAGGGGGTCCATCCTCAGGACCAAATTTGATAGAATATGAATGACAATTATTTTTGAGAGAAGAATCTTTCGACCATAGTATAAATACAAAACCTAGAAAATTTTTATATATAAGCCGACCTATGAATTTTTATTTTTATTTTTATTATTATTAATTTTTATTTATTAATTTTATTTTATTTTATTGTAACTTTAATTACTTTTGTTTATACACGGATGCGGGTGTTAATGCTCGTATTTAATATGAGAAGAATTCCACGCGCCGAGGACATGGTGCCACGCTGTAGACAGGTGGTGGCCATGAGCTCCGGGCTGGTTTCTGCCCCAAAGGAATTAACGCGCATTAATGGCGCTTCAATGCAGGGGTCTTCCCAAGGTTCTGGTACCAGATATTTTGTCATGGCGGAAACATTCCTTTGGTTATGTTTGCAGTTTGGTTTTCGTTCTGGAGAACTCGTAGTTCAAGTGAGCGTGGAAGAGGGAAGCTCTGAGGGCAGAATACCCACCCTCGAGTCCTTCCCCTACTCCATTCACGCAGTGTGTGCTCACTCGACTAAGTTGCATTTGTCGGTGGTAGTCGGGTTGCAGAGCCACCGAGGTAATATTTCCTGTGACATTCTTCCTGTTCAATGAAGGCACCAGGCTGTTAAGTTTCACACTGGGAACAGTATGGCTCCGCGCGCAGGGTATCGTAGGCCTCGCAGGGGAGGTAATTCTGGGCAGAGCGGCACCAGGGACAGTGGCCAAACAAGCCAGAGGTGTATCACTCCTCTGGCCTGTGCTTCGCCACCCTCTGGTGATTCGGCGTCCTCTGAGTCTGATTTGAGCAATGAAGTGCAGACGGCGACCCTTTATTACCGCCGCAAGAGGGACAAACCTGTGGTTAAAGCCATGATAACAGTAATTTTTGCTGAGGAGGATAAGGCGGAAGGAAGTTGGAAGGCTGAAATGGAGGAAAAGACGCCTCCCTCCTCGGACAATACTTCCAAGATAAAAGACAGCTCCTACAGCCCAGAACTACAAAGCAAGATGGACGAGGAAAGCACCTATGGTTACTCAGCAGAGCAGGCGGAAGCCTTATGAGAAATCACCAGCCTCAAAGGGAAAGAACCTGTGGTTATTCCAGAAGGTCCACCAGAGGCTCAAAAGGAAGCTCAAATCGACAGGCCTTCCTCTCCTCAAAGCAAGCCAAAGACTGAAGAGTCTGAAGACTCTTTTGATTACACTTTGTACCTCAAATTACCACCGGGCATTGATCGTCTTGAAGATATTCCGGTTGGCACGGAAGTTACTTGGGAACAAGACCCGGTTCGTGTAGCAGAAGACCGCAAGAAACAAGCGCTGGACGAGAAGCTGAGGCACGTAAGCAGTAGGGAAACTAAGGGCAGGGGCGTCAAGGGTAAGCCTGATATCAGGCGAAAGTTGTTTTTTTCTTTTTGCTTAGTTTTGGCCTGGTGGCGCGAAGCAATTATGAAAATGTTGGTCACAAAAACTGTTTCTTGTAATGGGTCTCGAGGTCTGGGTTAATTTCCAGTTTCTTTGCATGTTAATGTCGGTCTATTTCTATCTTAGTCAGTCTATGTCACAGCACAAATCATCTCTGCTTGTATTTTTTGGAATCTCCAGCTTGTATATGCAGACAATCCAGGATGATGAAGCAAGCTTTGCCAGAGAGCTGAACACTCGCTCTCAGAGGTTCTCACCTCTTGTACATACTTTTTTGGTTTTTTTAATATAATTAGCGTAGCCTTTGCCCAGCAAAAAAAAAAAGTACTTTTGTTTATTAATTATTCCAATTTTAATTATTTGTTTTGATTAATTGTTAATTTAATCATTAATCATTTATAACTAATTAAATTAATGAGATAAGTTTATATAGATTCCATTAATTATAGTGTTATTGTTTTAATTAATTCTATTATTTCATTATTACTTTTGAACTTAATAATATGAGAAGTAAATGATCTAATTATTTTAATTAATTTTTAATTAATATAATTAATTTATAAATTAATTTAATTAATTAATTAATTAATCCATTATATCAATTAATTCATAAGTAAATTAGTATACTAAATTAATAAATCAATTAATATAATAAATTAATTTATTACTTAATATAATTAATCAATAAATTAATTTATATAATAAATTATATAATTTAATTTATATAATTAATTAATAAATTAATATAATAAACTAACAAATTAATTAATTATTTTTATTTGATTAATTAACTAAATAAATTATATTTTTATTTTGGTTAATTAACTAATAAATTAATAAATTAATTTTAATTTATTTTAATACAAATATTTAATTATTATTATTATTATTTTGGAACTAAGCTTCTAAAGGTTTGGAGGGATTTTTCTGTCTAATCAGGGGGAGCCAATTTCCACTAATCTCACTCCCATTGTCCTTGTTGAGGTTCTGAGGAAGCTTCATAATTTCAATAGCCTCCCTAATTTTTCTCTTTTGATAATGCTCCTCCCTTGAATGATTCTGGCGTCTTCTAAACACACATAATGTTTGGCCTTGGATGAGTGTTCTGCAAGGGCTAATGTACGAGATCTCCCATTCTTAATATTAGCTCCGTGCTCTTTGAGTCTTATTTTCAAAGATCGTCCTGTTGCACCAATATAACTCTTACCACATGAGCAATCAATCTTGTACACACCCTTAAGTTGTTGATGATCTATGTTATCCTTTACTGACCTCATCATTTGCCTGATTGTTCCACATGTTGTAAATTGAGTGTTTATGTCTTTCTTTTTAAAAAATTTTGCAATTTTATCTATAATCCCTTAGATAAATGGGAGGTAAACTTTACCACAATTTTCTTCCTTGTTTTTCTGGGGACTCTTAGAGAGGACCCTATCTTGGGCTCTTTTTATGGCTTTCTTAATACTAAACTCCTTGTATCCTAGGTTTATGAAAACAGAGGTTAAGTGTTCAATTTCCTCATTTAGGTGATCAGAATCAGAAATTCTAAGAGCCCTAACAGCTAGAGTATTTAAAACACCAAATTTTTGTGAAGGATGATGGTATGAATCAGCATGAAGATAGCTTTCAGTATGAGTTTTCTTCCTATAGACCTGGCGTCCTAAAGTACCATCTTCTTTTCTAATGATCAGGACATCAAGAAAGGGAATTTTACCGTTTTCTTCAAGCTCCATAGTAAACTTGATCTCGGAAGATATAGAGTTAAGATGATTGAAGAAATTCTCCAATTCAGCCCTACCATGGGTCCACTTTAAGTTAGTGCCATCAACAAATCTTTTCCACCAGGTTGGTTTCAAAGGGTATGAGTCAAGGGCTTTCTTTTCAAAGTATTCCATGTATAAGTTGGCGACAATAGGTGAGAGCGGGGAACCCATGGTGACTCTTCATATTTGTTCATAATACTGGTCTTGAAAGTTGAAGAAGGTGGATCGTAAACAAATTTCTGCAAGTTCTGTTGTTTCAGGATCGGTGGCTATTTTTATACCATGAACAACTTCATCTAGAGGAATCTTTGTAAACAAAGAAACCACGTCAAAACTCACCAGAATATCATCTTTATCTACCTTTTCATTCTTAATAAGTTTGACAAAATCATTGGATTCTTTTATAAAAGAGTCGGTGTTACCAACTAAAGGTCTCAGAATCTTAGCCACATACTTTGCTAATTCATAAGTAGGGGAGCCGATGGTGTTAAATATTGGTCTAAGAGGAACCCCCTCCTTATGGACTTTTGGTAATCCATATATTCAAGGTATAACCTCACAGGATGGGATCAACCTCTTCTTGATTTTATCCTCAAGGTTGTTTCTCATGATGGCTTTCTTGACCTATTTTATAACCCTAGGAATGGGATTGGAATTGATTCTTCTATAACTCCCGCAATTTAAATTCTCATTCATCTTATGAACGTAATCATCATTGCCAAATGAACTCTAGGTTTCATGAGAAGGATTAGCCAAAAAGTCAATAATTGAATTTTTTTTGTTGGGCCCTCAGATGATCCAAAGGTACAATCAAGAAAAGATTAAGTTGAATTTGTGGTTGGATACTTTAACAACCCAAATCCACAATTGAGATACACTTAAATTTTCAAAGTGAGGTGCCTTTAATTCATGATTTTGAACATGTAATAAATGTATATTTCTATATTGTTATTCTAAATGTAGTACCCTTTGATATTGAGTTTTAAATATGAAAATGATGTTGGAGTTTAATATTTTACAATTTTTTGAACAAACACTTTGGTGGATGAGCATTGTCTTTAGGATCCCTCAACAAGTTTTGTCATCATCAACATTGTAGATTCTTATGGCATGTCACTATAGACTTAACAATTAAACAAACTAAAATTGATGGAAAACCATTTAACCATTCAAATTAAAATTTGATGGAAAACATGGAAATATGCAAAAGGAGTATACTGAAATCCAAGAACTTATATATATATATGATGTGCATCATTTTGAAATTTTCCTATGCTCTTTAAAACAATTTTGACAAACATTGTCCATCTTTATTTTTCCATTTTTGACATATTCTTTTTTTTTTTAAATTTGGTTACTGGTTTTCTATTCCAAAAAAAAGAAAAGGAGAGAGAAAAGCTCCCATTACATCAAGCCAAAATGGGCGAGGGCATCTTGGAAGAGAAATAGAGGACCAACAATCATTTTCTTCCAAGCTCCTCCCCTTTTGTTTCTGAGATTACAATATGCACTATCCTTATCAATACTTACACACTGATTCAACAACAATTTACACCTACATAACATAAAGAGCTAGTAGCAAAAAGACTTAACATAAATGAAATGAATGAGGTGTTTCCAATTACTTTTTGTTGATAGAGGGTTCCTGAGGCCAATTCTTGTAGCTCTAAACATTGGATTTTTCTCTGATCTGAGTAACAAGTAAGCTCTTCAAATAATTGATCGTTTCCTCCAAGTGCCTTCATTTATGTTTTAGCTCAGACATTTCTTTCCTCTGTTCTTCTATTTTTCTCTTTAGGAAAGAACTCTCAGATTTTACTTCAAATTTGAAGTCTTTGATTGTTTTTGTGACCTTCTCAATCATGAATTTGTTAGCTTGACAAACTGCATAGTTTTTGCACTTTTGTACATTTGCAAGCGGATTTTGTTCCATATTTCCTAAAGGGAGAGGGAAAACATTCCAATAGATCAGAGAAGGGAAAATAGGAAACAAGGAGAAGAGACAAAAGCACTCACTATTCAGTCCCGCGAAGACCCATAGTTGCCGAAAAGGAGATCAAGCACTAAAAGTAGAAAAGAAGCTTGGGGGAAATAGGAGCTGTGCAAAGATGGGGGCTACAGGAGCTGCGCAGAGGCAGGGGAAACTGGAGTTGCGCAAAAGCAGTGGTACCAGAGCTGCGCAAAGGCTATAGCAGCGCGAAGACTAATGGAACAGGGAAAAACCCACTAGAGTTGCATGAAGTAATAAGGCAAGGAGAGATCATAGTAGATAAGCTCAGTCCCCAAAGGGATGCAACTATGACTATTTGAAAAGATAAGGTTACTACTGAGACAAAGGAGAGCGAGCCTAAAGATGGCATAGGTAGGATAAGATGAACTGAGGGGGACAATATATAGCTGTGCAACTTGCCTCCACAAGGATGAGAATAAATGCATTTCACGAGAAGCTTGAGAAGATGCCAGACGCTTGTTAGTCGTGGACTGAGTGTCACGACTGATCTTGGGGATTTCCTTTGATTTCCTGATCTTCATATATCTACTCATTCGAGCCGAAGTGACTATTTCCCAACTTGATGTTCCCTCTTTGATTGCTATTCTTTGCACATTGCGGCGGGAGTTACTATGGAATAGGTTTATGAGAAATCGCATTATCAATTCTAGATTATCCCATAGGATGATTGATAGCCAGATTTTCCTACATGTCGGGGGTACGATTATTTTCTCTAATAATATTCTTGAAGGTGACTTCACCTAGAAACAACATGTTTTTTTCCACCCTTTTTGTTATTTATCTCGGGGCCTTATTCTTGGGGCTTCTTCTTTCCACCATAGAATGGATTATTTTATTTTATTTTTTGTAAATTATACTAATTCTATTATGGTACAAAAATTCAAAAAATTACAACGAGGCGGACCTCGGATAGCACCATCCTACAGAGATGGATTTTGCAGCAGTGTTAACCATGACCAGCCAGACATTTGTCCTTCCCCAAGATTGGGAGACTTGCCGGCAATTACAAAATCTGACAGAGAGGAGGAAAGTCCTGAAACCCAAATATTTTCTGACATACAGACTCTTAACCATGACCCATAACCCCAGACTGACTCGATAACATAGACCTGGACACTAGATTCCGCCATTGACATTGCAGGTATAAGCATAGCATAAGAACTGTGGTTGTGCCGCTGTAGTCAGCGCACCAACCTTACATATCGAAAGAGTACTGAAGAAGAAGAAGAGGCATATGATTACCCGACAAAACAACAAAATACATTGCCATACCCGTAGCCCGTTAACCCAGAGAACCGGTTCAGTCGTCCACAGAGGTTGATGGAACCTCTTCCACCACTCGGCAAGCATATGGATCCGGCTCGCTTGAATCGGTGTGAGGTGCGTCATCTTCTGCAGGTGCACTCGGACCAGCCACTGCTTCAGCTGATGCTTTTGTCGCGTGGTGCTACCCCTGTTCTGGAGCGGGAGGCAGAATTGCAGGTCCGACTCTCTGTGCAGGTGACAAGGGATGCTGTTCCAGAAGTGGAGCCGGAGGCCTGAGATCCGCTGCTGCTGGTCCATGAGCCTCATGCTCACACTTTTCAATCTTAACTGACACATAGTATGTGTTGGAATCCAGAAGACAGGGAAAACTGAAGCGGGAGGAGGGATGGAAGCTGTGATGGAAAGTCGGGGCTTGGGCTTGCCCTGGTCTTCTTCCGCGTCGGCGACGAGCACTGTTGGCATCGTCCGACAGCGAGTCAGAGGAACGAGGGACGGAGGCCCGACCTCTCGCCCCTCCCCGAGACCCACCACGTCGGCAGCTAGCTCGTAGCCTTTCCTTCGGCATTGCAGACCGGGGTGGACGCAGAGGAGGCAGGAGCGATGCAGAAAGGAATGGGGATAATGCAGCAGAGGCTTTGTGGCATGGGAAGGCCGGAGGGCACAGGAGATTGCCACAGAGGGCCAGAGGACACAGGAATTAGCAGCAAAAGGCGCCTGAGGATGCAGGAGGGGACTACGACAGCCGAACTGCACAAACCAATGCGCAGACCATGGAATGACGGAAGACCAAGGTAATAAAGCAGACTGAGGCTTGCACGCAGGCCACCAGCGACTGTAATTGTGCACAGGGAGAGGGCAGGGAAGAGCAGGGAGCTGGTATGCTGCGTCGCTGCTCCTGTCTCTCGGAACCTGCCACAACACAGAGCTACCAGACCAGTAGTAAACCCAAATAAGCCATAAACAATGCATTACCTTGCTGCAGTCGCTGTGATTATAAGGAAGAGGTCGGCGGCTTGCCATGTGCGAACCAGAGCTCGTCATGAGTTTCCTGGAGGGCTGAAATGCAGACTTAACGCGAGGAGGGGAGGACATAATAGTTCGAATGCCGCGGAGGAAGAATCGAGATGGTGTATTAACTCCGCAAATTAAATGCTGGTGATATGTGGCGGGTCTGGGCTGCCACTTGCCCAGTGGGAAGCCCGCCCCCATACCGTTATGCCAAACTTGCACCCGCATCTGGGGGGTGAAGATCCTGGAGCACCAACGTATGGCATTCCTGTTGAAGTTTTGTGTCCTTTGCATCATGGAGAGAACCTGCGTATTGAGGACCCTGCTGATTCACCCCTTGGTTTGCAAGTCTATCAGCAACTTTGTTGGCTGTGCGCCTAACATGCTTGAAGATGATATTTTTAGGGCGCCGTAGCCTGTCTTCCAATGCTTCTAGTCTGCTGAGAAGTCTCCAGCTGGAGGCAATTTTAGCTGCTGAGGACCCTGCTTGGATTCTAATTGCTGCATTGATTAGAATTTGGGAATCTCCTTCTACTTCCAATGGATAGAAGTTATGGTGATCATCCATACAGATTCCTTTCCACATTCCTTCCAACTCCGCCATATTATTGGTATTTGTCCCACTTGAACCATAATAGATGAATGGTACCAATCCCTCTGCATTTCTGATGACTCCTCCAAACCCTGATGGACCCGGATTCCCCTTAGCCGCCCCATCAAAGTTGAGTTTGTAAGTAGCTCTTGCAGGGGGGGACCATTGGGAGGGGGAAGTACTTTTGGAGTGGATTCGATGAGTATCCAATTGGGAGTAGGTGATGTTAAGATTCCAAGTCTTCCAGATGTATTTCTCCTGAGGTGAAGTAGGCCAGTCATTTTCTGTCCAAGCTCTGAGTGCTAGAGTTTCTTGGAGGTTATACTTTAGGAGAAGCCAGAGGATTTCTGCTGATCTACTCTTGTTGTTGAAGACTCGATTGTTTCTTTCCTTCCATAATGCCCAGTATAGGAAGCCTGGAATGAGATTCCATAAAGAGTTCAGAATGGGGCTTTGATAGGGTTGCTTGGGCCAACTTCGTAGAATACTTGCGATGTCCCCTTGCCTTTCCCGTCTTCCGTTATTGCAGTGATCTACCTTGTTCCATATCTGAGCTGCGAGAGGGCATGTCTCCATGAGATGAGCGATAGTTTCCTCCTGAGCGTTGCAATTGGGGCAGCGAGAGGGGCCTATCAAGCCTCTTCTTTGGAGATTATCCCAAGTAAGAATACGTCGTTTGCTTGGTAGCCATAGGAAGGTGGATATTTTGGGCCATAGTCTTGGCTGCCATACATGCATCCATGATTGATCCTTGTCATGGGTATTTTGGTCATAGTGAAGGGAATAGGCCTCCTTGGTGGTGAAGATCCCTCTTGAGGTGTGTCCCCATCTCAATTTGTCCTATTGGGAGGAAGGAATAATTTTCCTTTGAAGAAGCTCCTTATCTATGTCATCATATGTTTCATCTTTCCAGTCTATCTGCCAGGATCGAGCTGGTTTCCAAGTACGAAAATCTGGAGGATCTTGTTGCTGCCAAAACTGAGAGACTTTGGTTGTATTTGACTGTTGCATGTAGTGCTGCCATCGAGGTTTGTGGAAGAGCGTGGCGAGTTTGGGTAATTGCTACCATGAGTCTTCCCAAAAACGAGTCGTTGTCCCTGAATGGATCTCCCAAAAACTGTAAGCCTGAATGAAGGCGCTGTGAATTTTAGCCGAGTTCCATATCATGGAGCCTGTTATGCTCGGACTAATTCTGATGAGCTCGTTCCATTGACTGCCTGGTGCGTATTTAGCCTGCCACAACTTAGCCCAGGGGATGTGCGGCTTTACTAGCCAGTTCCACCAAACTTTTGCGCCCATTGTGCTATTGCTTTGTAGGGGATCCCTTAATCCTAATCCACCATTTTCTTTAGATTGACATACATCCGCCCATTTGACAAGGGCCCATTTTCTGTTGAGTCCATTCGATCCCCATAGAAAGCCCCGTTGGAGGTTACGGATAGCCTTGAGCACCCACTTTGGAGCTGCTAGAATAGAAAAGAGATACAGAGGCATTGCTTGGAGGACAGACTTGATCAAAATGAGTCTACTGGCTATGTTCAGCGATCGGTAAGTCCAGGAAGAGAGTCTCGCTTCCAATTTATCTAACAGCGTGCGCCAGGATGCATGCTTGAGGGCCGAAGCCATGAGGGGAGCCCCCAAGTACTTGGATGGCAGAACAACAATGGTGAAGCCTAGAATTCGAGCAATGTTGCGCTGAGTAGAGACAGGGGTATTGAAGAAAAAAAGTTGAGACTTGGAGGCATTGATGGAAGTGCCAGAGGCTTCAAAGAACAGAGAGAGGAGAGATTTGAAGGCTTTAGCTTCTTGGGAAGAGGAGTGACCAAAAAGCATCGTATCATCTACAAATTGCTGATGCGACAGCGGATTGAGACCATGAAGTGCTAAGCCTTTAACTGCTTTGGAGGAGATAGAGTGGTGGAGGAGGCGACTGAGCCCTTCTGCCATGAGGATGAAAATGAACGGTGAGAGAGGGTCCCCTTGACGAATGCCTCGCTATGAATGGAAGGGAAGGGATGGGGAACCATTGAGGAGGACTGAAAAGCATGGAGAGGATATGAGGTTCATAATCCATCGAGTCCAAGTGGTACTAAATCCGAAGGAAAGCAGCATTTGCTGAATGTACTCCCAACTTAGTTTGTCAAAGGCCTTAGATAGATCAAGCTTCATTATCATGCCCAGTTTTTTGAGAATTTTTAGCGAATGGATTACTTCATTGGATAAGATTATGCCATCCATGATCTGACGACCCTCGACATACCCTGTTTGTTTCGGTAGAATGAGAAGAGGAAGGAGGGGTTTGAGTCGATTGGCCACAACCTTGGAAATGAGCTTGTAGATGACATTACAAAGGGCAATTGGCCGGAATTTGTCAGGCGTATTGGCTTCTTCGCTTTTGGGACCAAGAGTTATGAATGTGGAGTTGAGGGAGGGAAGGACCCAATGCATGGAGCGGGATTCTTCCACTAAGTCCCAGACTTCCGATCTGATTAGATCCCAAAATTCATGAAAGAAGTTAGCAGTAAAACCATCAGGTCCAGGTGCCTTACCATCTTTGATTTGCGCCATAGCTTCTTCGACCTCCTGCATGGTAACTTGTTTCAGGAGATTTTGATTTTGATCTTCAGTGATTAGCTTTGGAATATGTTGAGTGAGTGGTCTGATGGCAGCTTCACGGCTTCCTGGTTGTTCTTTAAGAGCTTCCTGGAAGTGATCTCTGAATGCCTTCTCAATGTCTTCGTGCTTTTCTATTCGATCCCCTTGATTGTTGTTGACGAAGGCGATTTTGCTATGCATTCAACGTTGAATGGTGGAGCGATGAAAGAATTTGGTGTTCTTTTCGCCTTCTTTTAGCCATCTGATGCGTGACTTTTGCTTCCATAGGATTTCCTCCTGTAGCCTTCAGGTTTCAAGCTCCATCCAGAGGGAGTGCTCTTTGTTAGCTAATTCTTCTGTTCCGCCTTCGGTGATGATGGTTTGCTATAGATCACACATGCTCTGCTCCAAACTTTTCTTTGCATCCAGGATGTTGCCGAATATTGATTTGTTCCAAGCCTTGATTGCTTGCTTGAGGTGTCTAAGCTTCTGTTGAAATTGATACATTTTTGCTCCTGTTGGAGGAGTGAAGGAGTTCCAAACATTTTTCACCATTCTTTTGAAGTCTGGGTTAGTGAACCAGAAGGATTCAAAACGAAAGGGGCGATTGGATTGTTTACCTGGACTTGTCCATTGGAGCATAATGGGCCAATGATCTGAGCCTCCTTGGGGTAGGATAGATGCATGAAGCGCTCCGCCCAAATGAATGGCGTTGTCTGAAATGAGGAAGTGATCTAATCTGGATGTGATGTGGTGTGGTCCTCTTCGTTTGTTTGTCCAAGTGAACAATCCATTTGAAGTTTGCAAATCTATGAGCTGGTGATTTTGGATAAATTCTTTGAGGCCTGTGCTATCCTCTTCTAGTTTCATCCGACCCCCTTTTTTTTCCGTTAGACTGGTGATGATATTGTAGTCTCCCCCACTTATCCAGAGAGGATGTAGTCTGTTGGCATTGAGTGCTGTGAGGGCTTCCAACACTTCTAATTTGTGGTGCATGTCCTGCGGGAAGTATGTGTTGGTAAGTAGACCATGTATCTCTGTACCCAGGATATGAAATGAGGCTTGAATGAAGTTGCGCGAAGCATGAAAGTCCTGAAGGGTAATGGACTGCGGATTCCAGACTATAGCTAGTCCTCCTGAGGCACCTAGCCCATCAACAGAGATAGATCTGCTGCCTGGCCAGGCTTTGCGAAGGATTTTTTCAAGAATGACATTGGTACTTTTAGTTTCTTGTAGAAAAACAATAGTTGGTTTCTCTAATTGAATCATGATTTTTAACATTCGGTGTTTGGAGGGGCTATTGAGCCCTCTCATATTCGAAGAGATGAGCTTCATGAGGAAATTTGATGTTTGGGTTTGTAGAACTTTGTCAACTTTGGAAATCGCCCCGATTCCATCAAGATCTCGCCCAGGATAATGGTTCTCTGTAATTCGGTCTTGCGTCCTCTTTTTTTTGTTTATTTGAGGATTTTATTTCCATCCTAGAGACTGCCTGGTTGTATGCCCAAATATTTGCTTCGTTGTGCCTTGATGAGAACCCCTTCCAATCTATCTATTTCCCAGGGGGGATGGCGTTGTATTCTTTCTGCTTGCATGCTACTTCCAGAGTGAGGATATCTAGCCCATCTAGACTCACCATCTCTAGATCTTCCTCCATATTGATAGGAGTGTCCTGAGGATCATCTGAATTACCTTCTTGCAAACTTAAAGCCAGGGCTGCATCCAAGTCCATGTTGGAGGCTTGAGGGTCAGCGGCGGACTCCTTGATGATCTCCTCCGTGGAGGGATGGAGCTTTGAGGACGATGGAGGAGAGGGATCCGCCTCTGGGAGGGGTTGAATGTAGGCGGATGGAGGGGCGGGAGAAGACTGAGGGGATTTTGAGGGCTTATCTGAGGTTTCATGAGGGGTAAGGATCTGGAACCGGTTCTGGGATTCAGGTTTTTTGGGGCTGGAGGGGGCGGCCGAATGTTTTTTTGCATGCCTTCTGCGGGCAGTTACTTTGGTGAATCCATCTGAATCTTTAGGAGTTTCATTGGCAGCAACGTGAGTCTGGGCATTCAAGGGGCATTCCCTAAAGAGATGGCCGTGCTCATGGCACTTACGACAACGAAAGGGAATGTGTTCATAGTCTAAATGTTGAAGCCATTCAAAATCATCATGGAAGAGACTTACCGAGTCTGCAAGGGTTTTTTTTAGCTGCATCTGGACGCATATCCTGGCATAGGAGGTGAATCTTCGGTACTTTGTGTCCTCAGCTACTTTGATGAAGGTGCCGATGCTATTACCAATATCCTTTAATGTTTCTTCTTTCCAGTATTCTGTGGGCAGGGAATACAGGCGGATCCAGACCGGTGCATGACTGAGGTCCTCTGTATCTGGGTTGAATCGTGGCTTCCAATCTCGAAGGAAGAGACCTGAGGAATTGAAGAAGTATGGACCGCCTTCAAATACTCTGGTTTTGTCTTCCAAGCAGTGAAAGATGGCTGTGAAGAAACCCTTGGGGCCTATTAACAGGGAGACTTGTCCTTTGGGCTTCCATTTGGATTCTATCCAACCATGAAGGGCCTTCTCAGTAGTCCAGAAACCCAGAAACTTTCCTATCAGTGCATGATCTTTTAGATATTGTATTTCGCCATTGATACGATGGCTTGGTAGCTCGACTTTAATACATTCTTTAGCCTTTGGAATGCATGTGGTTGACGTCGCCTTTGGTTGTGACGCACTCTGATCTGTGTCCTTTTGATCATCAGCGATCGGAAAGTCCTCGCTATCATGGATTGGTTCCTTGCTTCTATTGTTTTCAGAGCTCTGAAATCGTGCAGCTATTTTGCTGAAAGAGAACAGGGGAGCAGATGCCGCTTCATTGTCCGTCAGTCGTGACGAGGAAGGTGGGGGAGGAACGGATCCCATCCCTCCCGCCAGGTATTCCATGGTTGGTTAGCGACCAAACTTTTAATGATTGTCGATCCAGTAGGGCCGTGCAGGGATGAGTATGCCAGGTTGCAGAGATGCAGGTCTGTACATCTACAGCGTAGGCAGAGCAGTGGCAGCTAGGGTTTCGTCTCCATTCCACTATGAAGTATATAGAATGGATTATTATTGAATATTCCCCATTATGATTGGATTCTTCATACTGCATTGCCTTAGGATTTTCATTCCCAACAGGAGGCCATATGATTCTTCTCTGTTGTTGGGTAGTTCTCCCAATCCCTATTCAAAAGTAATAGTATTTTTCCTTCCTAGGTAAAAAAGAACACCACCCGCTCCAGCCTTTCCTGGGTTGGACTTTGCAGCACCATCAAATAGGAAGCAGGGTCTATTTAAATTTTCTGTCCATGTTTTGAGCTCCTCTTGTTTCATTCTTATTTTCCAATTCTACTTAATATTAGGAGATTTGTTTATGTGTATTTTTTGTTGCTTGCTCATCGCGAATTCAGCCTAAACCCTTTCCTCATGCTGCAGTTGTTGGGCATCTATTGCTTTAACGCCTTTAGAGTTGATGAACTCAGATGACATGCTCCAAGTTTTGGCCAGGATTGTTTTGGTGTTTGGAGTGCGGTCTTTAAAGATTTTCTGATTTCTTTCTATCGAAATTTGCCAACACATAAATGAGGGAAAACTCATCCAATATCTTTTTATTGTTTCTTTATTTTTGAAGGAATATGGGTATCTTTTTCCTGGGCTGATAGAAGCTCTTGATAAGGTAGTGAATATTGGGTGCTAACCTCCAAGGGACTGACAAGCCCTTCCAGCAGTCCCTAGCAAAGGGGCATTTTGTGAAAAGATGTTGGATATTTTCTTCACTTCCATGACACATAGCACAACATGATGGGCCTTCATATCCTTTCTTTTTAAGATTATCCGCAGTTATTATTTTGCCTTTGAGCAGCGTCCACATGAATACTTTGATTTTTGGCAATGTTTTTATTTTCCATGCCACCCTCCAGAATCTCCAGTCTTGATTTTCTTACTAATGTAAAGTGGCATATCCTGATTTGACTGAAAAGTCTCCTCCATCAATATCCAAACGAAGGGAATCTTTTGAATCTATACTTAGCGTAGCAGCCCCCTTAAGATTTGAGATTAGGTACTTCCACTGAGGAACAAGGCCATGAGGGAGGATGGGGATCCTCCAATCCCCCCATTCTCCATCTCTCCAAAGAGATATATCATCCAACGTAGTGATTCCTTTTATTTTCATCCATCTTCTTAGATCCTGAAGATTTTCTTGGCAAGCTATGGCCTGATTTCCCATTATTCTATCCTTCCATATTTTTATGGATTTATCACTACCAGGGATTTTAGAAGAGTTTTCTTTAATGAAAGAAATGGTTTTTTTATCGAATTCCATAACTAGGAGCAGGCCTGATTGGATAACCTTTTCTTAATAAGAGTTTTCTATTGTGGTTCATGTATTTTGCTTCCACTAGCTGCTCTCTCCTGTTATTAGTCTCCATGTTATTTTTGCTCCTAGAGCCAAGTTCATTATTCTTGGTAGTTTTATTGCCAACCCACCTTTCTCATAGGGTTGAGTTACTTCATCCCATTTCACAAGGCAATGCTTCTTTGTCTCCACTTTACCTCCTTGCCATAGGAACCCCCTGATTACAAGCTCAATTTGTTTGTATACTTGTCGGGGCTAGTATAGAAGCATATTGATATATTGGGAGAGTTGTGAGTAGGGAATTTATTAATACCACCCTTCCTGCCATATTGAGCCAGATCATGCCACAGTTCTTCACTTTTTGATTCATTTTCTCAATTTACTTATTCCATATGTCAGTCTTCAAATTTTCTTTTCAGATCGAGAGTCCAAGATATTGGAAGTGGCTCCACTTCTCTTGAAATGGAATTTCCAATTTTTTTGATATTTTTTGGAGAGTGCAAGATGAAGTGTTCCATCCATAGATTTTGAATTTTTGATTATTTAGAAGCCCTCGGAGGCTTCCACAAAACTGTTTAGTACCTTTTTAATTCTTCTTGCCATTATGCAAGAGACCCCACCCATAATTAGAGTGGCATCTGCAAATAGGGAGTGGTTTATACTTTTTACTTCGGGAGAGATTGAGAATCCTATGATAGTCCTCTCTTGTCTTCACTTCTCAATACTTCTACTCAGGGAGTCCACCATTATAATGTATAAGAAAGGAGAGAGAGGGAAACCTTGTCGTAGCCACCTTGAACTCTGAAAATATTCACTTGGTCTTCCATTGACCAATGGAGCAATCCAAGGGCCCACAATACACACTTTTATTATATTTATTGCCTTTTTGGAGAAACCAAATCTTTGTACGAAAGCCTCTAGAAAACCTAGGTTGACCCTATCAAAAGCATTAGCCATGTCCATCTTGACAATCATTCCTTTTTATTTTTTCATTAGGCTAGAGTGAAAACCTTCCTGAACTATTAGAAGGTTGTCCATAATTTGTCTTTTAGGGACAAATCCTCCTTGGTTTTCTGATATTATTTCTAGAATCAATACTTTGATTCTGTTTGCCAGGATTTTTGTTGTGATTTTGTAGGAGGAGTTACACAAATAAATAGGCTTGGATCTACTAAAGGAGTTAGCATTTGACTCTTTTGGAACAAGAGCCAGGAAGGAAGAGTTTGTGAATCCTCTAATCTTGAATTTCCCAAAAATATTTCTTATCATTCTTATCAAATATTTTTTAATAATGGTCCAGTTGTTTTTATAGAAGGAAATAGGGAACCCATCAGGGCCAGGAGCCTTATTTGGATGCAAATCCCAAACCGCATCTATTACTTCCTTTTCTTCAATTGTTCTTGTGAGTTCATTGTTTTCTGCTTCACTGATTTCCCTGGGTATATGCTGAAGATATTCTTCATACTTGTTATTTGATGTTGGGGATGATAATGTATTTTTATAGTATATGTAAGCCTCCTTATTTATTTCCTCTTGTCCTCTAACTACTTTACCTTCATTATCTTTTATGTTGTCTATTTGATTTTAGTTTCTTCTTATCCTGGTCATGTTATGAAATAAGGTTGTGTTCTTGTCTCCTGCTTTGAGCCATAGACTTCACGATTTTTTCCGCCACTCTTCTTCTTCCTTTCTATATTGTCTATACATCTCCCAATATGCTTGTTTTTCCTGCCATATGCTCTCCTACGTTTCCTCTTTCTACTCCTTTTCCATTTGGATTCTGTCTATTTTTTATGTTATTTCTAACTTTTTTTTTTGTGTTTCTATATTGTTGGTCCTTGCCCAATGTTTTAGCTCTCTCCTTAGCGATTTTATTTTAGTTTCCCAAACATAGCTAGGTGAGCCATTGATTGGTGTTGTCCACACTTTAGCTATGATTTTTTTTACTTCTTCTCTGTCGTTCCATATGGAGCTGAATCTGAAAGGAATTGGGCTAAGATCATCTAACTTCCCAAGGGTGATTTCCACTGGTTTGTGATTTGATGCTATATTGTGGTTGATTTTGGATTTTATCTCACTGAACTCATTGCCAACTTTGTCTTGTATTAGGAATATGTCCAATCTTTCCTTGATGTTATTTTTCCCAATTCTTTTGTTGCTCCATGTGTACTTTCCATTGCTAGGAGGCGTGTCCATTAATTTGCATGCTTCAATAATAGATTCTAATATGTCCCTATAAGGGTCAGCATTGTATTTTCCCTCGAACTTTTCCTCTGTGCTCAATACCAAATTGAGATCCCCTTCTATGATTATGCCTCTATTTTGGTCCTGCATAAGGTGATTTTTTAGGGTGTACCAGCATACTTCCTTTACCCTGTAATGGTTTGGGGCATATATATTTATAATGCAATACTTCTCTTTTGTTTTTTTGTTTTCCATTTCTGTTTTTATCCAATGCAGCTCTTTTTTTTGCTGAATGAGCTCCCAATTTTCGGTTTCCCAAAGTCTGCATATTCCTCCTAAGGCTCCGGTTGCTGGGATTGAGGTTCCTTGATAATTTTTGGTTTTTTGTATCATTGTTTCCATTTCCTTTTCATTTTACTTTGTCTCCTGGCGCATAAAGATATCATGTTTCTCTATAGTTATGATATCTTTCATTGCCTTAATTTTTGGCATACTTACCATTCTCTGTAATTCCAGGAGACTATATTCATTATCACTTGATGTTAAGGGTTGAGGGACCTTTCCCTCTGTTAGGGTAGGTGATTTTATCCTTATTTTTTTCCAGGAAAGTGTCCATAGGCTGTTGAGTGCCCAAAGCCATTTCTTTTTTCGTTGCTTCATCTCTAATTTCTCTGTTAGTTTTTCTGCCTGCCATTTTAGGGTGATCGTGAGAGGAGAGGAGCACTTTGGAAAGGGTGCGAGTGATTATGTGATTGAAGGAGGGGTGAGGGATTTGGGAGGGGATAGGCAAGGAAGGGGAGGGATTAGAGGGGAAGGGAAGAAGAGGGGGGAGGAAGGGGAGGATGGGATATCATGGTCCGCAAGAGATCCAAAGGGATTAGAGACCAATAGATCTGATAAGGGGGGAGGGATAGAAGACGGAGGGAGGAGATATGAGGGAGAGGGGGGTATTGAGATGAAATAGGCCTGGAAGGGAAGGATGGTGAAGAGAGGAGGGGGATGGACGAGGAAGTGGGGAAGGTAGCTAAAGAGGGAGGAAGATTGGAAGTAGAAGAGGTTTTGGGTTTGGATGCTAACTTTTTCTTCTTAACCTGCTCCCATTTTGGTTCCTGGTTTTCTATTTCTTCTCGTTCCTGATTTTTGTGCATTTATTTGAAAAATGACCATATTCATGACATACCTTACATTTGAATGGTATTTGTTTGTATTCTAGCTATTGGATGTGAACCCAATTATCCACTTTGATCTTGACTGCTTCCAAAAGTCCTTTCCCTAGATCTACTTCTACACATATTCTCGCGCATGCATGCATGATTTCCTTTGGCTCAATTTTGTCAATATATTTCCCCACATCATTCCCTATTGTGTTATCAAATTCATCTCCCCAACAATGAAGAGGAAGATGAGGGAGCCTCACCCATACTAGCACTGTATTTTTCACATCCAGCTCTAGATCGAAGTCCGGAGTCCATCTGTTGAGATAAAGCCATCTTGAATCCATGAAATAAGGCCTGTTTATGAAGGTTAAGTCTTTATCCTCTTTCATTTCAAAGTGGAAGGTAAAGTATCCTCTTTCGCAGAGTCTAATGGAAATTTCCCCATGATGGATGAGGCCCAGTTTCTTTCTACCCATTTGAGGACCGAATGGGGAGAGGGCCAGAGACTAGTGAACTGACCCACCAAACCTTGCTTAGAGAGAGACAGAGATGCACGACGAGGAAGATCGGGACGAAGGTTTATTTCAGGCATTTCATCGGTCTTCTTAACAAACTTTGATATGGATGGTCTAGGACGAGATGGTCTAAGGAGAAGAGCAATGAAGCGAAGGCTTCCGCATTTTCTCCCATCTATGCTGAAGTTTCTGCAGATAGGATAGGGATCAAAGCACCCTCAGGAGGAGGCTTCACTTGATCCATCATGAACCAAGCGAGGGCTGAAAGCCCCGGGAGAAGGAGGCTCCGAGAGTCGAAGGAGGAGGTCACTCACAGAGTTTGAAAACTTTTGGGCGAGAGTAGAGTGCGCTCAAATCTTGGAATCCCATTTTTGACATATTACTTAAAACACACACACACACACATTATTTTTGGCAAATTAGGTTGTTAATATTGGGATTCATCTTTCAAATTTATTTTGATAAATTATTTTTAATAAATCAAATAAATTTAAAGTCACTTTATAATATAAATACTATTTGGTTAATTAATCAAAGATTACAAGTCATATTTGCTAAAACAAAATGAAGGGAAACAAGTATGGATACCATGTATAACATAAAAAATGTGTCAATTGATGGGAAGTTGGGATGTAGGTTTTAACCTCGTACAAAAATTTACTTGCATACAAATTCTAAAACATAGAAAATAAACAATGCGAGAGCATAACACATAAAACACATATACACAAATATTTTCCCCTAGATCTCAAAACTGAGACTACCAGCTTGATTTTTCATTATGTTCCTTTCAATGTTACAATAAATATTTATACATGTCAAAGAATCCAATACCATGGACTGAAAACCATTGCATCCAAAACCATGTGTGAAAACCATGCAAAAAACCATAGGTACGTCTGCCTAACCTAATACAGGATCCAAAAACAATTTCCTCAAGGCACTGCCGTGGACCTCGTAGAGGGGGGCTACCCACCCCCCTCAAAACCCCTAGATAAGGGGGGTTGTCGCGCCCCCTATGACCCCCCCCCCGCTACGCAGTCGGTGCAATGAAGGGGAGGCTCCACCCCCCCTTTAACCCCCCAGTTAACTAGGTGGGCTAGTCATGGAAAGACTATAACACAACCCAACATTCTCCCACTTGTTGTTTTCTTTCCACAGGGGGCCACAGGAGATCTTAGTCATTTATCTAGCCCTGCAATGCACATTGTTTCTCTACACCAAGAGAACTTCTTAGAGCTCACAAATTTTGTCAATGCATCTACAATATTCTTCTAAGTGTCCACCTTTACCAGCAACACCCTTTTGTCTTCTATCATATCCCTCACAAAGTGATACTGAACATCAATGTGCTTTGTCTTTGAATGATAAGCAGGGTTCTTTTCCAGGAAAATTGCAGTTTCACTGTCACAGTCTATCCTTATAGCTCCTTGTACTAACCCCATACTTGAGCACAATATCTACAAGCAAACTGCTTCCTTTCTTGCATGAGTGGTTGCCATGTATTCTGCCTCTGTAGTTGATAATGCCACTACAGATTGTTTCTTACTCATCCAACTAATTGCACCTCCAAATAGGTTAAACACATACCCACTTATAGATCTTTTTTTATTCAGATCTCCAGCCCAGTATGCATCAACAAAGCCACGGATATCCAAAACTCTGTCCAATCTTGGTCTTCCTTGGTAACAGAAACCATAATCACTAGTGGCACGCAAATAACTAAAATCCCGCTTCACTTTTTCCAGTGCTCCTTCCCTAGTTTTGCCATAAACCTGCTCATTACTCCCACTGCATGTGCAATGTTTGGTCTAGTACAAACCATTGCATACATCAAGCTATCAGATGCACTTGCATATGGAACACAGGACATGCCCTCTTCCTCTTCTTGTGTCTTGGGACATTGTTTAGAAGATAACTTTACACCTACAGGAATAGGAACCTTCATTGGTTTACTAGCCTGCATATTAAACCTATGCAGTATTGTCTCAACATACTTCCTCTGGTTTAACCAGAGCTTCCTCTTTGCCTGATCTCTTTTAATTTCTGTGCCCAAAATATAGTTTGCAGTACCAAGATCGTTCATGTCGATTTTGGAGGACAATTGGGTCTTCAAATCCTGGATAATTTATTTGTCATTTCCAACTAGCAACATATCATCCACATACAAGACCAGAAAAATAACATGGTCACCAAATAATTTAAAATACACACAGTGATCTGCTTTGCTTCTGGTGAAGCCAAGTCCTCGTATAAATGTATCAAATTTCTAATACCACATCCTTGGTGACTGTTTTAACCCATACATAGACTTCTTTAACTTGCATACGAGTTCTTTATTACCCTTCAACGCAAAGCCTTCAGGTTGCTTCATGTATATCTCCTCTTCCAGATCCCCATGAAGAAATGTTGTCTTCGCATCCATTTGTTCTACCTCAAAATCAAAAGAAGCAACAATAGACAAAAGTAATCTAATAGAAGCTACCTTGGCAACACGAGAAAAAATATCACCAAAATCAATTCCCAGCACTTGGGAATAACCTTTTGCTACCAATCGAGCTTTGTATTTCTCCACCTTTCCTTCTGCATTTGTCTTCTTCTTGAACACTCATTTGTTGCCAATGGGTTTCCTTCCAGCCAACAACTCCCCCAGATCCCAAGCCTCACTTTTGTACAAGGATGCCATTTCATCAACCATGGCCTCTTTCCAAAGTTTGCCATCCTTTGGATCTACTACTTCCTTCACAGTTCTGGGATCATCATCAGTAGTAGATAAAGCAAAATTTGAATAGAAAGCAAATGGACTATACCTTTTTGGCTACCTTCTTTCTCAAACTGATCTTCTCACACCCATAGTTTGTGGCTTTTCATCTTTTGATTCCTCTTTTGTTGTAGAGTTTGATTCTTCCTCCTTAAGCTCAAACTCTATCTTCTCAGGTTCCTTTGGTTGGACTTCATATTTAATAACATCTTTCACTTCTCTGAACACCACATCTCGGTTATACACAACCTTGCTTGTTACTGGGTTCCAAATCTTATAACCCTTTAAACCATCCTTATACCCAATAAAGCTTCACTTTTCATATTTACTATCCAACTTGGTTATTTTCTCCTTTAGAACATGTACATATGCATGACATCCAAATACCCTTAGATGTGAAAGAGAGGGTTTCTTACCAGTCCATACCTCTTGTGGAGTCTTATCCTCCAACACTGATGAAGGTGATC